>OW445491.1:8023276-8123276 GCA_918226075.1 Microctonus brassicae | reverse complement strand
CACACCATTAATATTAATTATTAATCCTTCATATGATCCATACATATTGGAATAATTTTCAATTGGACTCATTAATTGATTCAATAAATTTTCATATGAATCTTCAATTGCTAACCATTCCATTGGGATGTGAATGGTAA
Organism: Microctonus brassicae; assembly: GCA_918226075.1. Taxonomy (NCBI): domain Eukaryota; kingdom Metazoa; phylum Arthropoda; class Insecta; order Hymenoptera; family Braconidae; genus Microctonus; species Microctonus brassicae. The sequence continues at coordinate 8,123,136 of OW445491.1, read as the reverse complement.
AAATCATGTATGGTAATGATTCCATTTTTTCTATAATAAAATATGTAGTATTATTAATAAAAAATATTGTTTTTCATATATTAGGTTAGAAAATATTAATTAAATATTATATTTATCATATATATTCATTATATATATATATATAAATATATATTTATTATATATAAATATATATTTTATGAAAAATATTTTTATGTTAATTAATAAATTTTTTCTTCAAAAAATAATAACTTATATACTTACATATAATTTTCTTCCTCAATTTTATAACTTTAGTACTTATTTAATGCTTTTGATGAATTGTTTTTCAAAGTTCTTATAAAAAAATTTTTTTTTTTCACAGTTTGTAAATAATTTTTTTTCACAGTTTGTAAATAATTTTTTTTTCACAGTTTGTAAATAATTTTTTTCACAGATTGTAAATAGTTTTTATTAATTTTTCACTTAAATTATTCAATTTAATTAGGTTATGTACTTTTTGTTCTATTCTTAATGTTTTATATATTTTCTTTAACGTCTTGAAATTGCGTGTTACTTTATTTTAAATAATATGAAAACCGTCATGCTTTGTCTTGAAGAAAATGATTGACGTCATCGGGGTGGGGAGGTCATTGAAGGACCCATATCCAATAAGAATTGGGCATTATAAGGGATGATGCGCACGCAACGGTTCCCCTGTAACATCTCCAATATATAGATATATTTCAAGGTGGTGCTACTGATTCCTTTGTTATCTATATTTGAATGAAGTGGCGTGTGCCATAACAATGCTACCTGTGAACCTTTTTCACACCCGTTAGCAAATAATGAAAATTAGCAATTTAAGGGATAATGTGAGGATAATTATAATGAGGTTTAAAATAAATTATAATATATATTCTTTTGGTTAATATTTTTTTTTAATTTCAAAGTTATAATAAATTTCTCTTGTCAGAAAAAAAATATTTTTTCTATTAAATAATTCTTTCTTTTTTCTTCGAACCAACTTTTCAATTGTTTAACATTTTCATGAGCACAATGGAAGCCTAAATACATATTCTTTTGTTTAATATTTTTTTATTTAATTATTTTCAAAGTTATAATGAATTTTTCTTGTCAAAAAATATTTTTTCTATTAAATAATTCTTTCTTTTTTCTTCGAACCAACTTTTCAATTGTTTAACATTTTCATGAGCACAATGGAAGCCTATGAAATTCTCAAATGTATGATAATTACAATCAGAACCATACACATTTTTCAATGATGAACATAAAAATTTTTCAATATTCATAATTTTTTTCTGTGTATATCCAATTATATTGTGCAACCATTCTTTCTTCTCAACACCTTTGACATAGATATAATCCACATCCTTCATGATGATCTCAAGTATATCACGCAATTTGTTGTATGGTATATCACCATCATCCCAATTTATTCCATGGTAATTGCGTATAACCCAAGAATTAATTGCTTTATATTGTCTTGGTAAATCATCCCACTTGCATGGTGGTTTGAATAATATACGTGTTCCATGATCATCTTTGTTATCAAGCTGTATCATTGCAAACTCTTTGACGATAAATTCATTGTTTCTCCATTTGAATCCTTGCATATCCACTATCACTTCCATTTCAAATATCGCGTGCGTACTTTGAAGTTCTCTCAACTATACTGAACATTATATTTGAATATTCTTTTCATTTTATACATTCATCCCCACCACTTTTGATTAATATAATTATTATATAAAAGATATTATAATTATTCATTGAAATGTGTTCATAATATTTTTGCGCTAAAATAGATTCATGCGCATTGGTGAATTCTATCGTTTCCATATGAAAATTTTTTATAGTTAGTACATGAGAATCAGCTATATTGTTTCCTCATGTAAAAATTACATTAGGATTTTACTTTGGTCATGCGACACTGGCGGCATTTCAGTGAACTATTCCTAAGATATGAGAAATTAGGAAAAATTACATTGGGATTTTTACTTTGGTCATGCGACACTGGTGGTATTTCAGCGAACTATTCCCAAAATATGAGAAATTAAGAAAAATTATATTGGGATTTTTACTTTGGTCATGCGACATTGGTGGCATTTCAGCGAACTATTCCTAAGATATGAGAAATTAGAGTCCAGGTAAAATCCCAAAAGTACATGATAATAAATATTTATTTGTAGTACATGAGAATCAACCATATTCTTTCCCATATAAAAATATTTATATGTAGTACATGAGAATCAGCCATATTCTTTCCCATATAAAAATATTTATATGCAGTACGTGAGAATCAGTCATATTCTTTCCCATATAAAAATCGATAATTCGTAGTACATGAGAATCAGTCATATTCTTTCCCATATGAAAATCGATCATTCCATCGATAATATTTAGTACTATAGTATAACATATTATTTCCGATCGGTAACATAAAACCGACTGTGGGACATATAGAACTCTAATTTACCGACAGCTGTGAAATATGGCGCGCTATAGTACGAAATTTGAATTTATACTCAGAAGACAACCTATATTACTACTTTTGTAATATACATGTCGTTGGACAAGAGATGCTATTCTCCATCATGAACGACAATTTTCTTCATGTTCTACGAAATTAAACTGTTCAAACGATTTTTTTGGGGTCACATAAATGTATGAATAAAATAAAAAAATCGACATCTGAATTTATACATTTTTGTGACGTCACGCAAATGCATAAATCTTATGTTTTACATTTGTGTGACGTCACAGAAATGTACCAAAATCACATAAATGTATAAATCCAATAATTTTTGGTCACAGAAACGATCAAATTACGTACATATATGTATATATATATGTTAGAACACTATTATTTTCACTTGAATGTTCCATTGGCTCGTCGGCATGCAAATTATTATCACTATTCATTATTATGTTCTTTTTCTTATTTATTATTAGATAAAGTAATATAATTATTAGGTAGTATAAATAGTACACAATAATCTATATCCAATGGTAAAAGTTTAATTCACAGTTTTAATTATCAGTTTTCTACAAATTAATTTTACAATATGAACTTAAACGCACAGGTAATAGTAACCACAGGCACACAGCTAATATAAAACGATCACACAGTGACACTAACGTAAATATGACAATCGACACGCGAAAATGATGCGCAACGAATCCACGGGCCTTCGACACAGTTCTCTTGCAACCAAAACCAATCACAGTTCTACTTTTCTAAATATCAATTGCTCTTTCTGCTCGTCTCGCTCAGGATAGACTGACTGTCCAAAAACTCCTGTCCGGCCCATGGCTACGTTCGAGAAGAGACGGAATGTTATAAAAAAAATGCATGTCTCTCTCTCGCATCACTCTTTGTATATCTCAGTGAGTGCATACCCTAGGTGGACACTTACTATTAGTCCTTATCATAAACCTGGACATACTTTTATTACAGGCCAGAAGGGTCTGTGAACATTATAATCCTAAGCAGATGTGCATTTACAATCTATGAAGGAATGCGAAATGAAAAAAAAATATAAAAAAATACAGATGACAAACAAATATTTGTTAAAAATAAACTTAAACTAAATTGCCAACGCCCGTTTTCGTTATTCGGCTCCGTGCGCCGACACGGCCCTCCTGACTGTCACACGTCCACGTGTGCCGGTATTGAGGCTTTATAAATCATCTGCAACATGTAATCGTAACCCTTGACGTTCGACCATCCTGATATCTTATCAATTTAATCTGATAGCACTGCTCCAATGTAAGCCTTCCATTATAAATAAAATTTTAATCTCACCACAAAACAATCGAATGATTTGGACCGATAGTGAACTTCAATCAACAACATTACACACATGTCCAATACAGGACCCTCAAAATAAACGAATACCATTCTCATTGGTATTGTTTTCATTATATCCTTGCCAACCCATGTGGCTTAAGATGACCAACTATATGGTCCATCACAGTGGTCCTCAGTTTGACCGACCATACCCATCGCCTGCCGTTACATCGCCCCGCCTCCGTTACCAGCTAAACTGGGTTGGGAATCATGGCTTACGACTAATAAGCAAGGCATATGGATCATTTACACTCTTATTGTTCACTATCTTCCATGCCGACACTGGCACATTCTGACTGTATATCCTTATCGACATCATTATTACTATTACAAGGATCTAACTCCATAGGAACACTGCTATCAGGCATTAATCTAAGCCGTTCATGAGCATATTTATACATTCTATTTCCATTCAAAGCTTTTATACAATATCTATCGTTAGGCAATACTTCTACAATTTTATACGGCCCTCGAAATTTCGCGTCCAACTTAGTTTGATTTCGCTCATGATTTTCTATGAGCACGAAATCTCCCACATTAAAATTACAAATTTTTGCTTTGCCATTATCAAATCTTTGTTTATCTTTGATGGCATTTTTGTCAATTGAAACGGTCGCTTGCTTTCTGATCTCAGATATATCAATTTCATCGTTTTGCTCGCTGGTAGTAGACAATGTTAAGGGTCTCGCGACTTTGCCGATTAACAATTCTAATGGACTAAACTTTGTAGTCTTATTAACAGTGCAGTTCAATGCTAATTGAACATCACCCAGTGAATCTTGCCATGATTTATCTGCTTCTAGCTCTACTGCTGTAAGCATATTCCTCAACGTACTCATTACGCGTTCAACTTGCCCATTGGCACGACATGTACCCGTGGCAATTAAATGTAAATTTATGTTGTGTTTTGTGCAGAAATCGCGAAAATTATTATTTGCGAACCATCTGCCCTGATCTTCAATGACTCTACATGGGGCTCCAAATAAATCAACACACTGCTTCAATGACGAAATCGCGCTAGTTGCATCAATATGCAACGTGTGTTTCAGAATAACAAATTTAGTGAACGCGTCAATAAAAACAAAGGCGTACTCTTTGAGATTATTTTTCCCACTAAGTTTGCCAGTGGCATCAATGTGAATTGTGTGCCACGGGACACTCGACTTCGGGATAGGATGGAGCTCTGCCTGTACTTTACCTGAATGATGTTTTGATAATTTACATGTAATACAATTGTCAATAAATTTTCTAACATATTTAGCCATATTGGGGAACCAATAATATTGATATGTTTTCTCTAAAGTCTTCTCCCAACCCAAATGGATTAAGGACTCATGAATATTATTTATGACTGACCATCGAAAACTTGCAGGTATAATAGGTAACTGGTGATTTCGACCCTTACGTTGAATCCTCCTATGCAATACTCCCGACTTTAGTAAGTAACCATTGACGATATCTTTGTCAGCTTCATTACTTTGTAATTTCGAAATAATATCATTTAGTTCTTTATCGCGTTGTTGTTCAGCTTGTAGCCAATTTTCGGATATTTCTGCAAGATTTATATGCTTGGGTTCAACTCTTTTCTCGATAGTGTTCAATGGCGAAGGGTTGCGTGATAGAAAATCTGCGTGACTCATGCGTTTACCTTCACGATAAATGATATCGAAATCGTATGCTTGAAGAAAAGCCCACCACCTATGAACCCTCGGTGTAAGATCAATTTTTGTGCGCGATGCTTTTAAAGAATTACAATCAGTAACAACAGAAAAATGTCGACCTTGTAGAAAATGACGAAAATGTTTAATAGCATTAACCACAGCGAGAGTTTCTAATTCGTATGAATGATAACACGATTCAGCATCTGTAGTTCTTTTACTATAATAAGCAACAACATGCGACTTATTATTTACTTTTTGCATTAAAACAGCGCCATACCCATCGGCACTAGCGTCAGTATGTAGCTCGATAGGATAAGTAGGATTAAAAATCATTAATACTGGTTCGCTCGTTAGTCTAGTAATGATTTCTTGACGGATCTTTTCATGTTGTGATCCCCATTCTATTTTTCCTTTACCTGAAGTTAATTTATACAATGGAGAAGTAATCTGTGAGAATTTGGCAATGAATTGTCGAAAATATGAAGCGAGACCAATGAATTGACGGAGTTGAGTTACAGTAGTGGGAGGAACAGATCCAGTTAATGCTTTTATTTTGCGCGGATTGGGTCTTATTTCTCCCGCAGTAACCTCAAAACCTAAATAATCAACGCGTGTCTTCAAAAATGAACATTTATTTAGATTGAGAGAAAATCCTGCTATACTTAATTTATTCAAAACAATTTGAAGCCTCTCTAATGACTGTGAAACTGAATCAGCCGGGATCATGACGTCATCTATATAGCACACTACAAAGGTATTGACGAGCTCGCCCAAGGCTTGATTTATTGCTCTTTGAAAAACTGAAGGAGCATTTCTCAGGCCAAAAGGCATAGATAAATACTCGAACTGACCATCAGGAGTAACAAACGCAGTGTGCTCTATAAAATCTCTATGTATAGGGATTTGATGAAAACCAGACGCCATATCCAAAGTAGTGAAATATTTTGCTCCACTCAGTCGCTGAATTTGGTCGTTTATGAGAGGTAGAGGATATCGATCAAGTACGGTATTACTGTTGAGCTCTCGGTAATCAACACATAAACGATCCGACCCGTCTTTCTTTTTAACTAATAAAATTGGACTTGCAAACGGCGAGCAACTAGGCCTTATTATGCCAGCTTCGAGAAGTTCGTCAATTTTATTGCGTACTATCTGTCTTTCATCTGGACTAAGCCGATATGGCCTTCGCTGAACAGTACGATTTGGATCGACTAATCGTATTTGTAATTCACCCGTAGTTATGCGGCCTGTAGGAGTTCCTGCGACAAATGACGTAGTATATTCGTTCAATAGAGTAATTAAATTAATTCTAACAGAACCAGTGACATCCGTATCGATTTCTTCAAAATTTTCGATTCTTTTACCAACCTCGCATAGTTGTATAGTTTTAATTTTTTTTAAACAAAAATTATTCATTGATATCTCTAGCAAGAATCCCTGAGTGAGTAAATCACGACCAATTAAAATGTCATTGCTCAGGTAATTATTCGGCACAACATGAAAGAGGATTTCAATTGTGTGCTCAGTAATTTTTACCTGAGATAGAATTTGTAAGCTACAAATGATATGACTATTACCGAGACCTACGAGAGTTACCAGCGACTGAATACGTTTACCCGCAAACTTATTTGCTATACATTCCTTGATCAGAGAGCATTCCGCGCCCGAATCAAAACAAAACACATACGTCTCACCCGAATGAATTAATTCTGCTGACACTGGCTCGATGCTGCATAGGTTGACTCGGCGCTCAGTAGAAGTGCTGGGCCCCTTTATGGCATCCCTCGGGCATTGTGGAGAGATGTGGCCGCTCTCGCCGCACTTGAAGCAGGTAACAGGCTTCTTATTAGTAATATTGTTACTAATTCCCCCACTCTGCTTGCCGTGGAACTGTTTGGGTTGAACCTTCCGTTGGTGACACTCCGACGATTTATGGCCTATCTTGCCACAGGTAAAACAGCTCAAATTCAACTTTGGCTTCTTTGCATCTGCCAATTTTTCGTTGAAGCCGGTTCTTTTGCGGAAATCACAAGCCATTAGCTCTTGTTGTAATGAGCTCCTCGTTTTTATGTCAGCAGTGAATGCCAATCGCTGCAATCGCGGTTCAAGCTGCACACAATGCGATAGCGTAGTAGCCACCGCGATTTCTTCAACCGTCATAGACTGCCAGCGAGTCATCAATGTTGTTACCATTCTCCCAGCATATGCAGATAAGCATTCGCCTTATCGCGGCTTACCGCTGCTTAGTCGAACCATGGTAGCGGCAGGCGTCTCCCCAGAATCGTAACGGGATAAAAATATCTGTTTAAATTGACCCCAGTTCATCCCGGCGTAGCTCACTTGCGAGAACCAGGTAGAGGCAGATCCTTTTAACGATTTGCTCAATGCGATGACCAATGGACTACCCTCCACGGTCTGCTCGAGCATACACAAATCTACGGTATTACACCAGGCTCGCGCATCTGCCTCGTGATGATCAGGATTAAAGTCGGGGAAAACGATTCTGGCCTGTTGGCTCGGCCTCGTTTCACCAAGTGTACGGATCAGGTCCAGCATGTTTCGACTCTGCATCTCGAAAAGCAATCTGAAATTTTCCATGTCACTATTGCCTTGAAGTGACGTTCGATTTTGGTTGGGCGGTTGAGGTAATCCCACTTCTGATGTTAGAACACTATTATTTTCACTTGAATGTTCCATTGGCTCGTCGGCATGCAAATTATTATCACTATTCATTATTATGTTCTTTTTCTTATTTATTATTAGATAAAGTAATATAATTATTAGGTAGTATAAATAGTACACAATAACCTATATCCAATGGTAAAAGTTTAATTCTCAGTTTTAATTATCAGTTTTCTACAAATTAATTTCACAATATGAACTTAAACGCACAGGTAATAGTAACCACAGGCACACAGCTAATATAAAACGATCACACAGTGACACTAACGTAAATATGACAATCGACACGCGAAAATGATGCGCAACGAATCCACGGGCCTTCGACACAGTTCTCTTGCAACCAAAACCAATCACAGTTCTACTTTTCTAAATATCAATTGCTCTTTCTGCTCGTCTCGCTCAGGATAGACTGACTGTCCAAAAACTCCTGTCCGGCCCGTGGCTACGTTCGAGAAGAGACGGAATGTTATAAAAAAAATGCATGTCTCTCTCTCGCATCACTCTTTGTATATCTCAGTGAGTGCATACCCTAGGTGGACACTTACTATTAGTCCTTATCATAAACCTGGACATACTTTTATTACAGGCCAGAAGGGTCTGTGAACATTATAATCCTAAGCAGATGTGCATTTACAATCTATGAAGGAATGCGAAATGAAATGAAAATATAAAAAAATACAGATGACAAACAAATATTTGTTAAAAATAAACTTAAACTAAATTGCCAACGCCGGTTTTCGTTATTCGGCTCCGTGCGCCGACATATATATATATATATATATATATATATATATATATTGTAACGTCGCTCAAGTTTTGTCTCTTAAAAATTACCTTACCGACGTTATCGTTGTCCTTGAATGGAAGGGATGCCACCCTGATTGCCTGAAAATGGCTTAAAGATTATCAGGGAAACCTTTTTCAACCAAACACAAAATAATATTTTCTCACAGTAAATGATTTTCAATTGTAACATTAATGATATTTATTTGATTAATATAATTAAAAAATCCGGATGACAAAACAAATATAAAATGATTTGAAAAATAATAATAATTTGAATAAGAATAATAATGACTTGAAAAATGATATTTTCTTTCTTTCTCTTACTTTTATCAAATAATCAAATAATATTCTTCATTTCTTAAACAAAATAATATTTTCTTTCTTTCTCTTACTTTTATCAAATAATCAAATAATATTCTTTCTTATATTTTTGGCCGTGAATAATGACGGGTCTACGGCAGTGCGATTCGCTATTAATTTTACACAATATTCTTCAATCAAATTTTTCATTTAATAACATCTCTATTCCAATATTTTAATTACTTAAAGTTAATTTATTTTCGAATATTTATTCACTCGTTGCGCTGTGGAAAGATCGTAACAATATTAAACAAATGACTCACCACGTGCTGATTCTTACAATCACGCTTCGAGTTTTTATAATTTTAATTATTACCTGATTTTCAGCCACACTCGCTCAATAACTACTAACTTTATTCGTACTGCTCACGAACAATTATTATTACGCAAAATATAGCGTCTATTCACCTTTTTTAATAATTATTTTAACAGATTACGCGCGACACACATTCAACATACATCCGTACCCCATGAGGTTCGCCGTGGAAGTGTCCTCCCAAAATGGCTCCTTCCGTCTTCTTCTCCTTCCCAGCATTACCGTAGTAGTCGATTCATATCCAAATTAAGTCAAAATAATATCCATAATAATTTATTAATACTGATTAATCATCATTGGTCCAATTCAAATAATGAAATAATAGACAATTATTTAATTAGTCGGCAAATTGATTTTTAATATTACCGCCAAAGTCAGCCATCTTAATTCCGGATTTTGTACTCCTATTGGAGAATTTCAAATAATCAAAATGGTCGCCTCAAGACTCGAGCGCCACCTTTACCATTCTCGCCATGTATCGATTGTTGACATTTCGATCATGTGAGGTTAACCCATGCTGGGTGTGTATAGTGAACGTGTTGAAATTGTTGTTCATCATTATTTATCATGATATTGGCTGCTGAATTATTATATTGGATCCGGATGATTATTTTACTGCTGCTTTTCTCAATGTGGACTGCTGGATTATTTGTTGGATTGACTGGTTGACAATTGTTGGATTGACTGGTTGACAATTGTAATGATTTTATACTGCATTTATTATCCTTATGTTGTCTCCGCATACTTTGGTGAGGCTCCTTTAGTACTTTTACATTCATTCTTATAATTCAGTCTCATTTATACTATTTATTAATTACACATATTTATTTTTCCCACAGCACAACGAGATCATATTATAAAAAAAAAGAATAAATGATGTGTGGCAAGCCACCACATCACAATATATATATATATCTTATATATAAAAATCTCCTGTCACGATGTTTGAAACAAATGGACTCCGGAACTACTCAACCGATTTTGATGAAACTTGGCTTATTATGTGTAATTTGGTCTAACTTAAACTATAGGATAGTATTTATCTCGATTTTCAACAACAATATTTATTCAATATTAAATAAATGTTTGTTATAGGACAATGACATGCAATTTTTTGTAAGTTCAATAACTTTCTAAGAGATGGCGGTGTGAATTTAGTAATCAGCATAACACTTGATTATCTGGGTTGGGTAATCCGCCAATAGATGGCGTTGCGTTTTGAATCATTTATGCTGCAATTCATTAGAGATCATAAGTGTTTATGTTTACAAACATAACCAAATTATTTAAATTTTTCATTCATTGTCATTTTTAAAATTGTGCTGTATGTTGTGTTTGTTTGCGAATTATTCATATATTTGGCGTCGCATGCAACAGAAGCAGCACTTACAAGTGTATCAGCTGATTACACGTTGCTCGCGCCGAAAATTACAATCTCGACCTCAAGCACTAATGAGGGCATCACGTATTGGGCGCCTCTATAATAACAATTATAACACAACGATAAACTTTTCGGCGGTATTGTTCTACTACCCTCGGGTGACTTTCGACAGACATTACCAGTCATTACTCACTCTACTTTTGCCGGTGAGATCAATGCATGTTCAAAACAATCGTTTTTATGGCGCAATGTCGAAACACTTCGATTGACCATGAACATGCGAGCACAATTGCAGAATGATCCGTCGGCGCAAGTATTTTCTAAGCAATTGCTGGATATTGGGAACGGTGTAATGGAATAACATCAGGATACACAATACATCAAATTGCCCGATAAATTCTGCACTGTTGTGGACACAAAAAAAGAACTAATTGAGAGTGTGTTTCCGGATATATCAAATAATTACGTACGTCATAATTGGCTCAGTAATCGTGCTATTTTGGGAGCAAAAAATGTCGATGTCGACGAAATTAACTTTCAGATACAACAGTTGTTGCCAGGTGATTTGATGTCTTTTAAATCAATAGACACTATTGCAGATGAAAATGAAGCCGTGAATTTTCCCACTGAGTTTTTGAATTTGTTAGATATATTAGGAATGCCACCGCACAATCTTCGATTGAAGATTGGTTCACCGATTATTCTTCTACGTAATTTGAATCCACCAAAATTATGTAACGGTACATGTTTAGTCATCAAAAGAAGAACAGGAAACATTCTTGAGGAATTATTTTGACGGGGAAGTTTGAAGGAGAGATCATTTTGTTGCCACGTATTCCTATCGTACCGTCGTATTATCCAGTAGCATTCAAAAGATTGCAATTTCCGATTCGTTTGGCTTTTGCAATGACCATAAATAAGTCGCAAGGCTAAACAATGTCCATTTGTGGATTGGATTTGGAAAATACGTGTTTCTCTCATGGGCAACTATATGTCGCCTACTCACGTGGGGGGGGGGGGGGGGGGGGGGGGGGGGGCAACCTTCAAATTTATTTGTATTAGCAAAAGACAGGCTAACAAAAAATATTGTACATAAATTAGCACTTGGATAAATTTGAACTAGAAATTGTAATGATTCATTTGTTTCTTGAAAATATTTATTTTAATATATTTCCAGGAAGTAGTTCGTAATAAAATATAAATTAAAAATTTAAGTTCGTTTGTCATTAACTTCAACTCTGTGAAATTTTTTACCAATTACTTTTTAATCATTAAATCGATTGAAACGTTTTCATTTTCATAATTGAATATTAATCTGACTACATTAGGAATTTTAGTGCAACCTTGATCCGGCGCACTGTAACAGAGTCACAGCTACGCGTGACCGGGTCTGCAAGTATATATATATTTTAAAAAAAAAGAAAAAAAAGGCGCCAAGTTCATGTGTGGCAAAAAAATTGAATTACAAAAATTACTTTGCAAAAAGTTTACATGAAAAAGTTACTTTGAAAAAATTACTTCACAAAAAGATTTGATATCAGTCATTTGTTTACCAAGTACACAATATAAGGTTATACATATATAGACTTACTATGTATTATATACATGGAGAATAGAGACTCTATTCTCCATGATTATATATTATATATAATGTATGTAATCCAATCTATATAACCTTGTATTGTGTGCTTGACAAATAAATGACTGATATCAACTCTTTTTGTAAAGTAATTTTTTCAAAGTAGTTTTTTCAGATCAACATTGTCCAAAGTAACGTTTTGCAAAGTAACTCTTTGCAAAGTAATTAATTTTGACTACTGTTAAAATTAACCGCCAGAGTAGAGAAAGAATAAAATCTATCATGCGAGAAAAAGGCAGACTTATGGATATAATGTGTTAGGAGATCGCTGTGACCTTGCAATAATAAAAGGCAAAATGATAGGGAGTATTGGAAGGAATGAAAGAAGGATACTACAGTACGCGGAGCGAGAAACACAAGTTTACGTGTCATACACGCATTGAATGAAGATGCCCAACAGACGACGACGAACAAGACTGAATTTTTTTCATCATGAAAATCATGAGTTTTTAACTTTAACTCGATATATCTTCTGTAATACGGAGTGTAGGAAAAAAATAAAATCAGTTTTATTATATAATTTGGACACGAGCTTCCATTGCGCCCATTATGTTTCCGCTGAATTTTGTGCATATATGAGATCTCATCATAGTGGTATCCTACAACTTGGACTTTCGCGTAAAGATACACGGTACGTAGTGTCTCGCTTCGCAGTGAACTTGGCGCAAGACACTACCGTCTACCATGTCTCTTGGCGTGTGTTCCGTAATATAACCCAGTATACTGGCCAGCGCTTATGACGTTATGAATCGACGCCATATTGAGAATAGTGTTTACGCTCATTTACAACAATTTCACTCCGAAAGTTATTAAAGTTTCTATATCAGAAAATTTCGATTATCATCTATTTCCTAAGGATGGAGATTCCAGCAGTTGTGACAATATATCGTGTTGTTGTTGAAACACAATTCGACTCATCTGATAGTGATTGTGATGATGATGAGATGCTGCTTGCTCTTTGTTGTGAACATGAAAGAGAAGAAGAAATTCCGAAAATTCAGAATGACATTGCACATACTGTTCTCCGAACGTCAGATAAGACCGTTAAGAGTCATTTTAGACTATTTGTTATTATATTGTTGTTGGATTCATGTTATTATATATTTTTTCGAATGTCAATGTCATTTATTTAGAGTTGAAGAAGCACTGCAGATTATTCGATGGATTTCACTAGGATTAGATTTATTTACAGTACCTGGCTGCGTTGGTAGATGTCACATCCCTATTTACACACAAATTCTTATGGGTCTTTGGATGATGGCCACACCAGACATTTATATAAGTAAATAATAAACTTAATTTATGTGTATAAAAGATAGTATTATACAACAATATTGATTGTTCGTTCTTACAGATCTGTTTGCGAGCGTTTTAATATTGGTGAAGCAACTGGTTGGAGAACCGTTTAGAGATTTATAGGAGCTCTATATAAGTATTTGCCAACTTTCATCAAGTGGCCTAATAATCAAGAAGCTCTGGTAACTTCAACCTATGTTCAAAGAAGATTCGGATTTCCAGGTGTAATAGGAGCAGTTGATGGAACCCAGGTAGCTATTGCGGCACCACATGTAAATGCACACAATTATATTAATAGGAAAGGGAGGCATTCTATACAGACTCAAGTAATTATCAATGCATTTTTTTATCAGTTTTCATGTGGATACACATAAGCGATAATTTGTCGAAAAATCACATCTCAAGATTTTCATACAGAATAACTCATACAAAAATTGATGGACGATGAGGTTTCTTGGAAATGGCAATTAATGACACCTATCATTGATGTGTATTCTGTTATAAACATAGATAACTAATGTAATTACATAGTAAGTAAGTATATATAACCTTATATTGTGTACTTGGCAATAATGATTGATATCAAATCTTTTTGTAAAGTAATTTTTTTGAAGTAATTTTTGCAATTCAATTTTTTTGTCACACATGAACTTGGCGCCTTTTTTTTCTTTTTTTTTTTAAAAAGTTTATACTACTACGTCACACTTATCTCACCAGTACAATATGATGGCACACCAGTACAATATGGCGTCGGATTAATGACGTCATGAGCACTGACCAGTATGCTGGGTTATATTACGGAATACACCCTTGATAAAGATACACGGTACGTAGTGTCTCGCTTTGCAGTGAACTTGACGCGAGACACTGCCGTGTCTCTTGATGCACAATTATACATGTGTATATGTTAGGTCCTGGGAACAGGAGATTTCGTCGAGAGAGGCTTACCTTGTTGAATCACGTTGTTCGTGGTCGGCCGCCTCTGCTCCAGATTGCTTGAGAGCCAATCTCTGCGATGCTCCGGAGTAATTGATGCCAACCTCACTATAATAATTTATTTTATAGGGATTTGTTCGTTTCTAGAGATGTAGATTTGAAACGGAAACTAGTGGATTGTGAAGATGGAGAATTATCGACAAATGATTCATGTATTTGAGAACACCTTTTAAATTTAAATAGTCTATTTATTTATTTAATTACACAATTATAAAGTTTGAATGTTAATTCACTTAACGTTTAATTAATTATCGATAACTCTATTATTATTTATTTAGCAATGGTTGTAATTTAGCAACTTATTTAATGAGAACTCCGATTGATTAATTTATTTATTATCGTTTATTTTAATAGTAATTATTTCGCGAACGGATGATTTATATTTCTCGAGTATATTCTGGGTAGGAATTGTACTCTACCCGATTTTTAACTCGGCTTTAAATGATTTAATGAATACTTGTTTGAAAAACTCTTGTTTTTTACTTAATTGTCTGAGAACTTGCTCTTTTTAATAGAAATCGGAGAACCAATTTTCCAGAGTTTTTATAACATTTCATTGAAGGGGGAGTTTTCATCTCGCGGTCCGTGCGGACTCGCGCTCATAGGTTATAGGTTTTTTTACAGCTTGTTCATTCGCTGTTTCAAGTTTTCCTCAAAAGAGAATTTGTGGGAAACAGTTCCAATCTTGGTCCTTTGAATTTTACCGAAGAATTTGGTTTTATCATTTTATGTGATTGTATATCGAACTATATTATTTATCTTGGTTAGAAAGTTTCATATCATGCGTGGGAGAAGAATATGTGTTATTGATTTTGAACATTCCATTCTTTTTACGAGTCTAATGTTTATTTTTATGCTTATGCGTTTCTAATGAAAAGAATGCTTTTGCGATAATTTCAAGTTCTTATCTTGATCTATTCCTGTGTTTTTGTTTTATATAACGATGTAATTGTTTGTTTACTCAGGTGGTGTTTTAAACTATAGGATAATGACAGAATTCTATCAGCGAGTGTTGTATATATCTAATATGCGGATTATACAGTTTTATCTTAGTTTTTTATCTAGTTTCTACCGTGTTTCATATTTCGGTTTATTCTTCACATTCTTGTTCTATTGCATCATTTTTTATTATACAATTATTGAACATTATTTTAATTAGTCTTATTTTTATATTCATTGATTCGAGTATTGCAGTTATTGAATGGATTTCTATGATTGTCAGTCGAAGTTTTCGTTTATCTTATAATTATGTGCTTATATACCTATAAATGGATATTAATAGATATATATATTTATACGTTACATACAAACTTATATATATGCACATGTAGATGTGTCATTGTAATTGACTCTATAGGGATATACATATATTCATATATCATAAGATGCGCATGCGTGGAACACTCGCTGTAGAGAGTTATATATATTATTATATATATGTATCTCAAACATAGAATAACTTAATTATAAGAACGCATATGTTAAATAAAATATATTGGGGATATAACATATACATGTGTCTTATAGAATATGTATAGGATGATGTGTTTTTAAAAACGAGTTCTCTCATCTTTTAGTCACAGCATTGTAATAGTGGATAGTTATACGTGACCATTTGCTTCATGGTGATAGTTTAAACAAGAAAAAAACAGGAATCTATAATATTCACATGAGTTGTAGGTATTGAATTGCAGTTGAATTGAGTAAAAATATCTAGGTTGTTTTGATGAAGAGTTATCTTAATTGTCCTATATGTACAGTAAAATTGTTTGTTTAATTGAAATATTATATAAAATAGAAAAAATTTAACTTGATAATTGTATTTAATAAAATTGATGACCTAATGACATTAGTTCTGTTTATTAATGACGCTGTAAAAAATATGACGAAATATGATAATAAATCCAAGGATCAACAAATAAATCATGAATTAATTTTGAATTTATCACACGAAAATTTAAGTGTTTCACAGTCTAATATGAAACATGGATATTCAATGAACAATCAATATGTTGGCATATTGTTAGTAGACATACAATATTAAATATATGCACAATTATTTTGACTTTGAGTTGTATTTTATCTCAACTATTTGAATTACTCAAAGTATTGGAGAACAATCGAAATATTGAGATGATAAAACGAGATTTGGAAGCATTACAAAGACAATTTTATGAAGCAAAATTTTTAACCGAAATTGAAGCGTTTGAAAACAAGTGAATTTCTCATTTATATAATTTTTAGTTGTACATATGTGTATATTTGAACAGGATTTTCATATCTATAATCTTAACTTCCTAGGTCAGTATTCTCAGTAGCTGTTCGTAATTATTTAATAGAAGCTTGATAACGATGATGTAATTAAATAATTATAGTCACTCTTAATCGACGTAGGCGTTGGTGCAGTTGGATATTATTATTTTTATCCACGACATTCTTGAATTATGAAATTATTAATAACGTTTATAGGATGTGAGAAAAATAGGTTAAAGACAAATGAACGTTTTATATCAAAAATTGACTCTGAAGAAAACTGAACAATTTAATGAAATGAATGGAAAGAACAAAGATTTAGTCTTTATATACTAAACCAAAAAACTAAAGAGTCAAAAAAATTTCCAAAATTTTTCCATGCTTTTTGACAGGCTGTATCTCAGTGAAAAATGGTCATATCGAGTTTCTGAAAAAGCATATTGTAGCTCTGAGTCTCTAGTTTTCAGATCTTGTGGCGAAAAAATTTTAGGAGTTACGGTTATTACGTTATCCTAAGAAAGAGCTCGAAAAAAAAATTTGCAAATTTTGTGTCTTTTCTTTTTGAGTCCACGAACTTAGGAAAATTTTTTTAGCTAAACCATAAACTGGGTTGGATAGCTTGTTCATTCAGCTTCAATTTCGTTTTTCTTAAACCTCGATGCAACCATTTTTCCTTGAAATATGAGACTTTTAACGGAAAAGGGTCCTTTTGTCTTCAATCATCAATATCTCAACGACAAATGATCCTACAGAGAATCAAAGGGCAGTTTTGGAAACTAGGATAAATTTCCTATAAGAATGCCACAATTTCGAGGGAAAAAAATTTTATTTTATCCTTAACATGAATTTGAAAAAAAAAAAAGGAAAAAAAGGGTAATTTATGGTTTTTTAGAAAATTGACGGATAAATGGGAAATATGCATGAAATGACTAATGTTGAAAGTAACTTTCTGAATTCGATATGCCCAGAAAACCCTTGCAATTGTTCATTTTGATCGCGCGAACCGTTTTTCTGTTTCAAACAATTAAACTTTTGAAAAAATTGAGGAGTCACGATTTTCGCGCTTAAAGACTTCATAATCATGATAAAAATGGGAAAAAACATTTCTTGAAAATTTTCTTACATTTTTCTAACAATCGATGTTTTGCCAGACGAGAAAACAACAATCGACGTAAAAACAAAAAAATATCGAAAAAATTTCAAAATAATTTTCATATTTTTCGATATTTTTTTGTTTTTACGTCGATTGGTGTTTTTTCATGTTGCAAAACATCGATTTTTATCATGATTATCAAGTGTTTAAGCGTAAAAATCGTGACCCTTCAATTTTTTCAGAAGTTCAGTTGTTTGAAACAGAGAAACGCTTCGCACGATCAAAATGAAAAATTACAGGGGTTTTCTGGGCATATCGTGCTCAAAAATTTACTCTCAACATTAGTCATTTCATGCATATTTCCCATTCATCCGTCAATTTTCTAAAAAACCATAAATTACCCTTTTTCTTTTCAAATTCATATTGAGGATAAACTAAAAAATTTTTCCCTCAAAATTGTGGCATTCTTATAGGAAATTTATCCTAGTTTCCGAAACTACCCTTTGATTCTCTGTAGGATCATTTGTCGCTGAGATATCAAGGATTGAAGACAAAAGGACCCTTTTCCGTTAAAAGTTCCATATTTCAGTGAAAGATGGTCGTATCGAGGTTTTAGAAAAACGAAATTGAAACTGAATAAACAAGCTATCCAACCCAGTCGATGGTTTTGGGTAAATAAAATGTCCCTAAGTTCGTGAATTCAAAAATAAAAGACACAAAATTTGCAAATTTTTTTTTCGAGCTATTTCTTAGGATCGCGTAATTACCGTAACTTCTAAAAATTTTTCGCCTCAAGGTCTGAAAACATGAGACTTGAAGCTTCAATATGCTTTTCTTGAAAACTCGATACGACCATTTTTCACTGAGACCCAGCCTGTCAAAAAAAAACGGAAAAATCTTCGAAATTTTTTTGACCCTTTAATTTTTTAGTTTAGTGTATTATATCCATTGTTAAGTCCCAAGCGACCTTCCCCCCCCCCCCCCCCCCCCCCCCCCAGTTGTCAATTCCGCTTTTATTTTATTTTCGTCTTTTACAAATATATTAGAAAATCAGCTCTCTATCGCGCATTGTTTCCACGCATTAAATTATCATGGCAGCTCACTTTTGCAAGCGCCAGCATTTAGATTAGATACGCAGCATCGCACCTCGGATTATATTAACGTTTTATTCATATAAAATTTATATTATTATTTTATAAGATTGTTTTATTATAATACCAACTAAGATCGTTATTTGACCTATGCCCTCACATCCGTCTGAAACTCTAACTCTTTATTATTCTCTATCAACACCTAAACCTAACTTCTATATTTTCATCACTTCCAAAGAAATATCTCAACTCACAATGCAACTCTCTATCTTATCGTTTCGGCTACACTCCCAGACGCTGATATTGCAACTTTGTACCCTGGGAACGCATCAACTTGCTTTATGAATCTTTCCATCTTCTTTCCATAATTATTATTAACAAATCAGTCTTGATCTTCACTTCAATCCGTCAACACCTGATCTGACAAAACGACTCTAAGTTCATAAACTAATTCTCGTAATAAATCACTGAAATAAAATCAATAATCGCAAAAAATAGCAAATATCAATCATAAGTAGGCTTAAAAGCTTATCTACTATACGTTTGTCAAGTTAATTTAAGTTACAAGGAAAATTGTAAGAGTGAATTTACAAGAATTTAAGTTTGTGAGTAAAGTGAATCAATAATTAGAACTGATCAAGACTCCATTAGTTAATCAATCAGCAAAATATTATAATCGTGAATATTCAAATTGCCTTAATCAATAAATTAGAAGTTAAATATATTTGTGTCTCCATATCTTTTCAAATATCAATCATTAATTCACCTATACCATCCTATACACTGCAGCTACGCATAGTAGTGGCGGGTAACGATCCCTTACCAAAAAATAATAAATAAATAAAATACGTCCAATATCAACCAGGACGTAACACCATATATGAAACCCTCATATGTATCTATTTTCATTTATTTCATAGATTTGAACAAACTTTTTGCTTGACATTTCCAAATTCGGTCAAGAATCGATTTCCACTCAAATTGGTTTTTTAATTTAATTGTTTTCTCTCATTGTTGATATAATCTTTTATGGATTTTACGTTTTTTATGTAGTTAGTGCAATTTTGAATTCAATTAATGTAATAAATATGAATAAATTAATTTAATTCATATGTTATATATTGTAACGTCGCTCAAGTTTGTCCCTTAGAAAATACTTTACCGACGTTATCATTGTCCTTGAATGGAAGGGATGCCACCCCAATTGCCTGAAAATGGCTTAAAGATTATCGGGGAAACCTTTTTAAACAAAATACAAAATAATATATTCTCACAGTAAATAATTTTCAATAAAATAATAACGATATTTATTTAATTGTTATAATGAAAAATCCGGATGGAAAAATAATAATAATTGAAAATATAATGACTCGAAAATTATATGACTCTAAAAATTAATAATGTTTTTCTTTTTAACTCAATAATAACATAATAATTGTTCTGATATTTTCGGCCGTGAATAATGACGGGTCTACGGCAGTGCGACAATAATTTTCACTCTCTCCAATAATATTTATTCCACTCAACATACTTATCATTTAGAAAGTATCAACAGATGAATGATAAAAAGATTACATTTTTAAATCAGTTATCTAGTATTTTTGACGTAAGTCAAGACAATAGTTTATTATCAATCACAGACTCTGAGAAAAATGATCTATTTTCTAAATCAATTAGTGATATAGAAGAACTGACAATCATCAAACAAGAAGAAAGTGGTAAAAAGTTATTCTAACCTTTACTCACTGCCCAACTAATTTAAATAAATCTGATATTTCATAATTTTGTTTCGAATTTTTTGTAGATGAAGATTCTGAAAAAACTCTATTCTTCACAGAGAATTTGAAAACTGGAGAAATAAAATGTATTGATACTAAAAATGCAATGACAAATCAAGATATATCAAATATCAATCAGGCCACGGAAACTGTTCATATATCTCAGCCTATGACAACTGAAGAACATACCATGAAGCACACCTCAAGTAAATACTGATTTTTATTTTTTCACTATTAGAATTCTATTTTCTTAAAATCAGTTAAATATGAAGCAAAAGTGGAAATTTTTTCGAGAATTTTGAGATAGAAAATGTAATTTTTTGAGAATATATAAATATATGAAATGAATTTGAGAGAATTATATAGAAACAATTTTTTTTAGGAATAAGATCAACTCTCTCAGAGCATGATTCACATTCAAGTGAAGAATCAAACATTTTCACGCAAAAGAGTACTAGGTCTCATTATTCTCCACCACGAGGTCGACAATGAAAATCTGAAATGATCAGAGGTAAAATAGATGTAATGACGCCGGAAGTCGTTGAAGCTTTTGATGAGTGCGGTATTTCGTATAGAAATACAGTATATTTGATTGCTACAATTACAAATGCGCTAGGAATTGACGCTGAATCGTTAATTCTGAATAAAACATCTTTTAACAATTCTCGCGCTAACATTAGAAAAATTAAAGCAGAAAAAGTTGAAGCACTTTTTAACGAAAAAGATTTACCTTACGCGATTATACATTGGGACGGCAAATTAATTCCTGATAGATTCTCTTTCAAAAAAGTCGACCGTCTCCAAATCCTTGTCAGTGTGGAAGATGAAGTAAAAACTCTAGACGTCCCAGCATTGTAAAATCAAACTGCATTAACGATTGCAAATGCTGTTAATCGTGCTGTAACAGATTGGGGGTTGGTGGATAAAATACAAGCTCTGTGCGTGGAAACGACAAATGCCAATTTAGGATTGAAAGGAGGTGCGGCTGCGATTTTCGAACAAATTTTGAATAGAAATATTTTATATCTTCCGTGCAGGCATCATATACATGAAATAATTTCAAGTGCAGCGTTTACAGCAAAACTTCCCGGAACAAGTGGCCCCAATAATCCGATTTTTTTGCGACTGCGAACTGAGTGGGATGAAATACAGTCAAAAAATGCAACTGTAGAACATGCTTTTTCAGAAATACATCCGTCATTGAAGCATAAAATACCTGATATCATTAAATTTATAAAACTATATTTATTAGAAGAACACCCCAGAGCTGACTACAGAGAATTTTTAGAATTAAGCTTAATGTTTTTAGGTGAAAAAACCAAGGCTACTCTTCATAGACCTGGTGCTGGCCATCATGCCCGCTGAATGGCAAAAAGTATTTATTCATCAAAAATTATTTTACTCAGAAAACACTTTAATATTAACAAACAGGATATCCAAAAATTTATGAAAGTTTGCGAATTTATTATATTCATTTATGTTAAAGCATGGTTTAGAGCATCCTCAGCTATTGATGCGCCAAAAAATGACATGATATTTTTTAAAGAGATTAAGGAATGGGCATCTATTGACGCTGCTATTTCAAAGCAAACGGTACAAAAAATGAAAGGCCATTTATGGTATATTTCACCTGAATTATGTGGATTATCATTGTTTGACGAAAGAGTTTCGTATGATATTAAGAGAAAGATGGTCCTAGCCCTCCAAAAAGCTCCAGAAAATGAAAATACGTCACCAAAAAAATTCATCATCGAGAATATGACCGATGAAGAATTCATATCAAAAGATTTGGATTTCTTCATCGATAAATGAACTGCGCATTTTTTCGAAAGATTCCATTTGAATATTAATTTTTTAGGCCTCGATTGCAAAGATTGGTCTAAAAGTTTAACATGAAGAAAATATTACAAAATTAAAAAAATTAAGAGTGATCAACGATTGTTCTGAAAAAGCCGTAAAATTAACAGAAGAATATATTATGTAACGTCGTAGGTGTTGTTAGACGTAGGTTTTAAAAAACAGAAATATTATTTTATTTTGGTAGAGGATCGTTGCCTGCCACTACTATGCGTAGCTGAAGCGTAAGGATGTTATGAAGTGAATTAGAGATGATTATGAATTTATTTGTAACACTTATTGGTTGATTTATTAATTAAACACATAAACTGGTGAATTACAATGATGAGTAACGATTATGAATGTCTTTAATGCACTTAAAATATGATTATTAATTATTAACTGAGTTCTCGATACGTCTATAGGTATAATTGAAAAATAATTTATGATTGTATTGAAAACCGTTATTGACTTAAACTTGAATTATCATCACAAGAACAATTGACACAAAGATTCTGATTTACTTGATTCACTTGATTTACTGGACTTCGAGATTTATGTATTAACTGACGTAGAATTATGAATGAATGTGTTCGTGAACTTGATTCGAGAAAACGTATAAGTCGCACTTGGTATTCGCGTACTGATGTATCACTTGATGTAATCGTATTCGTATTGAAGATGTATATAAATTGTAGATAGAGTAACTGACTTAGTCGTATCTATGGTGTTGATTGTGAACTGAGAACTGATGAGATTCGTTGCGTTTTAGTTTTTATAGACACATTTTACCTATGTTTGAATATTTCTGTCAGCAGTTTCAAACGTTATTTTCCATTGGTTAAATTTACGTTAACAATTTAATAATTCGTTGGAAGTGACGAAAGGGTGACTCTCATTGGTTGAACAGCTCAATAGGTAGAGATACCTTACAATTTGCTGATTTTAGTTAACAATGTTTCTTGGAAAAATCGTGGAGTCGAATTAATGAAAGTTTTAGTTAAGTTTCAAATTTTATACGTTATGTGAAATAAGCATTTTAGTGTGAGAAAGTTATTCATGGTTTTAATTTCTTTTGTTTCATCGAGAAGCGATTTTGACGGGAAGTTCTCATGTGACATCGGTATTTATACTCAGTTAAAAATAGATATTTCTAAAGTAAAAGCTACTATTACATAAAGTAAATGAAGTATCATATTATATAAAGAATATTCAATGCAATAAATGAATCGATTAATTACTAAAATAAGAACATGTTTCGAGATGCAAGATTATTTATTTGAAATAAGCGCGCTGCGACAGAGCGCAGGCGCGTGACGTCAGAAATGAGGGTAAAGGTCACTTGGGACGTAACAATTAATATTCTTACTAAAGACGAAGAGCAAAAGATGTATCTCATCCAATGTATTGAACAATTCAAACAAGATTTTCCAGACGCAAATTAAAGATTGTGAAAAAATTTAAGGCTATTCAAGTGATTTTAGGATATATTAATTTGAATTCATCATTATATTTATCATATAAATTACTTTAGGACTGGGATCAATAGATAAATGAAATTATTCTCTGAATTTTGTATTATTTAATTCAAGCTCTGTATTAATAAAAGTCGTTTTGAGAAAAAAATAAAAATCTCGAATTGTATGCATTTTTAATTATTGAATATGTAAAAAATAGATATTTTCGAGAAAGAAAAAATTTGGAATACTTTTTAGGCATATTCTTGATCTTTCTTTCAACTAGTTTGAGCAGAAATTAATTTAAGGGGTGTGAAAAAATTTCATGAAGTATAGATTGCTTAAAACCTAAAAAAAATCGATTTTTGGTTACAGGCAGGGTATTGCGACTCGCCTGAATGTTCGTAAACGGTGGAAACATGTTTGTTTTTTATGAAGAAACGATATAAGAGTGTGGAGCTAGGATTTCCGCAATTTGGGAACTAACGGACACCCTAATATATATAGATAATTTTTTTTTACTGGTTGGGAAGAGAAATTGGTTTCGATCGTTGATTTTATTGGTTTGTAAATAGATATATGTTAGTTTTAGTTAAGTTTGGTTACATGTATGATGTATTTATACCTGAGAGTCAACAACTCGTCTGGCAGGGCGAGGTGTGTCGTATATTGTTTGATGATTATCGCTGGTCAGATGCGTTGGGTCTGTCGTGTCTTCTGGATTTTGTTTTTCGGAGGTAAAACTGATTTCTCTATTCATTGCGTTTGTCACATCATTATTACCAGAAATATAGGTGTAAGATTTATAATCGTCTTTCTTTTGTTGTTTGCAAAAACATCTTTTAATAAGCAGTGCTGAATAAATAATATTGTTCTTGAATAATATCCCGAGGAAACCAATAGCAAGTATCAGCTCTCCTATAAATGCACCGAAAAATAATGTTTGATGTTGTTGTTCTTCTCTATGGTGTGATAAGATTTCTAATAATTGTTGCTCTAGTTCCTCTGTGTCGAATCATACGCGAGAACACCTGGGATGTTTGCATTATTAACGATGCGCAGAGTTTCACTAGTTCCTTTATCTTTTGGTTGTTGTATTTCATATGTAGCTATTTCTGTTAATAGGTTAGAAACATTTAGGTTGAAGCCAGGTATGTACTCGTGGTTGATACGTGAATGGATTTTGTCGTGTCCCATAATCAGAGAATAAGCAGTGCGTCCTGTACATCTAGGATTAATCTTGATGTTTCCAATGCTAGATAGTGTAATTGTCTGAATGGAATCGTGTTTACAAATAATTTTCATGGATTCTTTTTTTGGTAATGAATAGAGCCATTTCCTTTCATGTTCTAATCGAGTCCAGTATGGTGTGTAAGTTGGGCTAATGTGGATATTATACTCTTGATGAGGATTCCGAACATTTTTTGCGATTAAAGATATTCCACGAATAGGTTGCATTGCAGTTTCGAACAAGGGGTAGTTTGCAGGATAATCGTGAGTGTTCTCTAGCTCGTGATATTTTGGTAAATCAATAGCACGAATGAGTGAATATCGTTCTCTGTTGCGAGACATCATCAAATATTCTGCGCGAGGTTGTATGTAAGCTGAACATCAAGTATTATTGCCTATTGTTTGTGGTGTTGGATATGGATGAAGTTTGTGGAGATCATAAACGGTTGAGTCTAGTGAAGTTATATGAAGGACCATTATTAATTTTTCGTCAATATATGCAACATTAATATGGGCGATTTTGTGTGAATCACCAGAGCGCATTTCTTCTGGGGATGAAGGAAAGGTATATTGTTTATTGTTCTCCATACAACTACTGATGGCTATTTCCAATTTCTTAGGCCCAATTATCTCTGGGTGCAGGTACCCGAGGCGAGCGAAGTATATGGCGTCTAAAAGTCTACGGAGACCATCTAGATAGGCACTCTGCATGTAGTCTATTTTATGGTGGAGCGTGATGAATTGGCTTCTTGAGTGGAAAAGTGTGTCCTCAGTTTTGAACTTGTGATGATATGATACAGCTCTCTACACCTGTTCCTTGTAATAGCTTTGTTCGGCATGTACGGTTGCTATTTCCGTGTGAAGTGCTTGCAAATCTGATCGCGTCAAGTGTGTTTGATTATTTATGATTGAAATGATTTTTGATTGATCATGATATATTTTATCGATTTCAGTGTTATAATATTCTGCATCGTGTGAATTTGATGTGCCAAATAAAGTTTTAATGAGTGAATCAATAAATCTTAATTGGGCGCTGCGTCTTTTTGCACCGATGAATTCTTGATTTGGTTGTCTTGAAAATGAATGAAGTTGTTCTGTTTAATATTCGATATGTCTATCCTTTTCTATGTAATGTCTAATATCAATTTTATGACCGCATAAAGGAGCTCTAGTGACTTTCTCACATAGTTTATTTAATTGGATAGTTAGTTGTTCTAATGCCTCATACTCGGGTCGTAGGCCTTCATAGCCTTTTACGTCCAGGTTTGTGACCAGTTTCCATTCAGCAGTGGAAAGTTGTAGCGAATGTAGGGGTTCATAATAAAGTCCAGCGTGTACCTTGAATGGTTCCGGTTGGTGTTCGATTCTTTCGGGAGTAGATGATGGAAATCTCGTGATTAGCAAGATAGATATAAGGATGAGAAGATCCATGATAGAATAGGCTAAAAGGAATAATTGTGGAACTTATTAATTTAATTATGGGTCAAGTATCAATTTCAATGCCGCTATCATTTGATTCTGAATCTGAATCGGTTTCAGTTTCATTCTCATAACGATATGCATATTCTAAAAGTTCCATTGTTGGGAGACCAACACGAGCTAGACCTTCATTAATTAATGCTTGTCGAATATTAAGAGTAACGGTTCTGTTGATTATGTTAATAACATAAGAATTAGTATGTGGTTGGAAATAAAAGAAGTATGCAGAGTATGGAAAGGAAAATAAAAGGTCTGCGACAAGTTTTGTAGAGTCTAGTGACTAAATACTGTTTAGAATAGGTAATATACCGACAATGTGTACGCGAGTGGCGAATGGAGGAAGTGACTGAAGATGTGGCGGTAATTTTTTTAAATCTTCAGCTGCGACAATCGTAGTACCTCCAAAGTCAAGGGGTATTACGGTGCATTTTCCCATGATGTTTTCCAATAGAGTCACTCTTGTCCATCTATTTTGTATTTTACAAGCGTAATTATTGCGTGGAATTAATGTAATTGGGTTATATATGAATCTAAGCTAATGAAATTTCTTCATTTCTTCTGAGTATTTGTCAAGCTTTCACACTTCATGTCCCAATATTATGTAGAAATGTGTGGGTGTGAGAATTGTTCCTGCTGCGAATTCTACGTATATACCAATGATTGCGTGTGCGCTGTGATTGTTCATATTTTCCTGTAGAATGATGAATGATAAAGTTAGGCATGGTGAGGGTTGTATTATAAATTCTTGTTTTTTTTTTTGTGAGTTATGATAGGGTTTGAGTTTGTCCAGATGTTTGAATATTCTTTCTCCGCAGTCTGTCTCAAGAATTGCAATATTATTATCCAGGATTTCTATAATGGTATATGGTCATTTGTAGTGTTCATCAAATTTTCCCTTTCGAGGTTCTTTAATAACATATACCATATCATCAGACTGTGAGGAGAGAGGCTTCAAGTTTCTGTCGTAGTATTGTTTAGACGGTGTTTAGATGTTACTAGATTTCTAGCGGTAAGTTATCTCATGTCGTCCATTCGATTTATGAGATCGTTCAAGTAGCTGCTATAGGATTCTGTCTCTTCAGGAGAGGAAAAAAAAGAAGTGATGCGGGCTGTTTTTCCATAGACAAGTTCGAAGGGTGTAAAATTTGTAGATTCGTGAATGAAAGTATTGTAAGAAAACATGGCGAAAGGAATAAATTTATTCCAATCATCGTATTTATCTATATAATGTTTTATGAATTCCGTTAGAACAATATGACTCCTTTCTAGTGAACCATTCGTTTGTGGATGATAACCTGAGGTAGTTACTTTTTCGATTTTGAATGTTTTTGCTAAATAGTGGAATATTTTACCGTCAAAAGATCTGCCTTGGTCACTCAGTATGACTCGAGGTGCGCCAAATTGAATGATTACATTTCTAGCAAGAGCATCGACAATAGTTTCAGCTTATATATCAGGAATAGGTACGGCTATGCAATAATTTGTAAGATTATCTTGAATCGTAAGCACGTGTCTATTACCTGCAGGCGTTGTAGGTAAAGGACCTACAGTGTCTATAGAGATTTCATCGAAAGGTTCGGCTGGAGTGTCTGTAATTATCATTGACTCTCTAGTTTTAATACATACTAATTTTTGTTCTTGGCAACTTTTACATGATCTGTTCTCTGTTCTTTCAATGGAGGATCATCTTCTTATATGTCACTCTCTTCTTCAGAACTCTCAGGTATATTGGGTAGGTTAGTGCGTTTGTGTGTTGTAGTATCAGTGGAAATTCTTTCGTCGTCACTGCTGCCTAAAGATGTTACTGGAGTGGAGCGACCAACTGGATGTTTTAAAGGTAATAGATGATCTTCCATGATGACTGATTTCATCGTCAGCGTCACTTTCAGATTCGGTACGACGAGGAAGTTGTGAAGTAATTGGGGATTGGGATTTGTTTTGTTCATTGTCCCACCAAAATCCGGCTTGATTATCAAATGGTCCTTCAGAAGAGCGTCTTGGAGGTATTTCAATTATATCTGGGTTTGTTGAAGCAACTGGATCAGCTAGAGGGTGTAATGTTTGATCGGATTCAGGTTCAATATCAAATGCGAATTGTAGAGCCTGTATGCGTAGTTTCGGAGGGAGAGGTGGTTTTATAGGTTCTGTGCGTGTAATTATTCTTGTAGGAGCGAGACTCGGAAATACGCTTTTTCTTACACGTGCGACAGGCGAATCATTTACAGTTTTCTTTGAGATTTCGTCACGAGGTTCCTAGCGATGTCTGAGATTGAGAGTCGGGCGCGGGGGTTCTCTGAGTGCAGGTAGCGACTGATGAGTTGCAGCTAACTTTCTCTCTCGAACGCGCTGCCTAATAGTTGAAGTATTTTTATCTATAGGACCAGTTTGTTTAATTGGGTCATATGTGTTGGAAGATGTGGCTTGTCTAGCGGTATTTTTAATCTGAGGTTTTCGTGCTGCAGACGAGATAGGCAGGGCTACTGTATTAGGTATGACAGGGTTTCGAGACAAAGCGTCTGCGTTAGCGTTCAACCGATCTGGTTCATGATGAAATGTGTATATGTTTGGAAATGCACCTTCTCAATTAATAGATAATTTAAATTGTCGCCATTGATTATGGTGACCGAGAATGACCACAAGGGCGCACGACTAATCAAGTGCAGCGTGCATTGTGCTGCCGTCGCACGGTCAAAATTGCCAAAATTATACAGATATAAATATATTGCTTTGTGTATTCAACTGATGTTACTACGCGTAGCGTCTCAACGTGCAATTTTCATCAATCTTAATTCATCGTTATCGTTGTGAAATTCGTGCTGGCTGCAATTATCTTGCAATCAACTGTTCCCACAATTCACATTGAAATTATCATAAAAGTGAATCAACTGTATAGGTTTTATGCTAACTATATCTGCATAGAATATCGTGAACTAATTAAGTGAAAAAATGACTGTGAAATATCAAACTCAATTGAAAGTATCTTGTGAGACTCGTGGCTTTACGACCCAAGTGTCATGTGCATCGCAGTGTGCTTTGTGCATTTTCATCATTAATTGTTATTATCATTTGTGTCCGCTCAACTAATTTTTTCAAAATCAAACATTGTCAAATTATCAGAATAATTATCAAATCATTAACTCATTGATAATTATATCAAACGTGGCTTTACGACCCACGTGGTGTATGCAGGGTGTGTGTGTGTGTATGCATCAAGAGTGTGTGTGTATATTCCGCTGTGTGAAATCGAAAGATATAATTGTTAAAATCATCATTGACAAAATCTTTGTGTATTTCTCACGTGAAAATTAATTTGAGAATGAATTTAATTGTCTCATCAAATTTAAAAACATTTCATTTAAATTATAAGTTGTGATTAAACTACACTCACTAAGATCTGTATTGTTTTATATTAAGTGATTATATAATAATTATACCAACTATTTTTTTGAACATTTTCTTGGTAAATTATCTTGAATAATTTACGGCATTTTCAAACAGTATTCGTATTCTCTTGAACGTGTTCTCCATCTCACTAATCTTCGCACAGGTGGTTTCACTGAATCTATTCATCTAAGTGGTTCATGGTCACTGAAAAGAGATTCGATTGTGACAGCCCCTCCGTCACTACGGTGGCGGGGTGATCGATCTAATTGGGTTGGACTCGTGGTGGCAGTGGTTATCTCAACCGAGTAGTCTCGGGGGAGGTTGCCTAGCACTGCATGCAGCCTCATAAGAAATGGAAAGGACTGTGGAGCCAGGCCTCGAATGTCAACAGTGAAGAAGTTCGGTCGGGTCTGCGACGAAACAGCATTCTTTCGTCTGGAAAGAACAAAATGGGGACAACCTGCAGCTTTCGAGCGGGGTTCAGTGCCTTTATGGGCGAATAAGACTCTTTTGCAACAATGCTCGAAAAGATCCTGGCGGAGACATGAGGATTGCAGAAAATCCGTTTGAGGTTCCGGGGATTGGATGAGATCCGGGGTTTCAGGACCTGCGAAAACAACATGAAGCTAATGACGTCATCGGATATTCATGACACTTAAAATCTTGAACGGATGTTTCGATAACTTCCATGTATGTCACTACAGAATATAGTGCTAAAGCAATGATAGCTAAAATCGGATCGATATCAAGGCGGATGAGTTTCTTAGATCTTGAATCGGCGGAAAATACATGAAAAGAATGATGCAATAGAATATTCTTCTAACTCAGAATCTTGAACGAACCCCATTAGCGGAGTGCGCGCACCGATCGTGCACCGTGCGAGCACCTTCTGTATTTGGTGCACTCAAACTGCACCTACGGTGCTCGTCTACTGCGGCAACAAAGTGTACCATTATGTGGAATTTGAATGTTATCAATTACCCGAATAGCCTTTGGTGCGCTCCACGAAATTTCACTCCGTGCTGTTACAAGTTATAACTATCATGAGGCCACAGGAATTTACGTCGTGTAATATGTCAAAATCAAGTGAATTTCATCAATATCTAAAGACAAGATCCAAGAACCCAAGAGATCTTTTCTTTATAATCCTCTTGGATCCTCCTGGATCCTTCTGGATCCTTCTGGATCCTCCTGGATCCTTCTGGATCCTCCTGGATCCTTCTGGATCCTCCTGGATCCTTCTGGATCCTCCTGGATCCTTCTGGATCCTCCTGGATCCTTCTGGATCCTCCTGGATCCTTCTGGATCCTCCTGGATCCTTCTGGATCCTCCTGGATCCTTCTGGATCCTCCTGGATCCTTCTGGATCCTCCTGGATCCTTCTGGATCCTCCTGGATCCTTCTGGATCCTCCTGGATCCTTCTGGATCCTCCTGGATCCTTCTGGATCCTCCTGGATCCTTCTGGATCCTCCTGGATCCTCCTGGATCCTTCTGGATCCTCCTGGATCCTTCTGGATCCTCCTGGATCCTTCTGGATCCTCCTGGATCCTTCTGGATCCTCCTGGATCCTTCTGGATCCTCCTGGATCCTTCTGGATCCTCCTGGATCCTTCTGGATCCTCCTGGATCCTTCTGGATCCTCCTGGATCCTTCTGGATCCTCCTGGATCCTTCTGGATCCTCCTGGATCCTTCTGGATCCTCCTGGATCCTTCTGGATCCTCCTGGATCCTTCTGGATCCTCCTGGATCCTTCTGGATCCTCCTGGATCCTTCTGGATCCTCCTGGATCCTTCTGGATCCTCCTGGATCCTTCTGGATCCTCCTGGATCCTTCTGGATCCTCCTGGATCCTTCTGGATCCTCCTGGATCCTTCTGGATCCTTCTGGATCCTTCTGGATCCTTCTGGATCCTTCTGGATCCTCCTGGATCCTTCTGGATCCTCCTGGATCCTTCTGGATCCTCCTGGATCCTTCTGGATCCTCCTGGATCCTTCTGGATCCTCCTGGATCCTTCTGGATCCTCCTGGATCCTTCTGGATCCTCCTGGATCCTTCTGGATCCTCCTGGATCCTTCTGGATCCTCCTGGATCCTTCTGGATCCTCCTGGATCCTTCTGGATCCTCC
Source organism: Microctonus brassicae (assembly GCA_918226075.1). NCBI lineage: Eukaryota > Metazoa > Arthropoda > Insecta > Hymenoptera > Braconidae > Microctonus > Microctonus brassicae. Next base: position 8,090,464 of record OW445491.1, on the reverse strand, counting down.
TGGATCCTTCTGGATCCTCCTGGATCCTTCTGGATCCTCCTGGATCCTTCTGGATCCTCCTGGATCCTTCTGGATCCTCCTGGATCCTTCTGGATCCTCCTGGATCCTTCTGGATCCTCCTGGATCCTTCTGGATCCTCCTGGATCCTTCTGGATCCTCCTGGATCCTTCTGGATCCTCCTGGATCCTTCTGGATCCTCCTGGATCCTTCTGGATCCTCCTGGATCCTTCTGGATCCTCCTGGATCCTTCTGGATCCTCCTGGATCCTTCTGGATCCTCCTGGATCCTTCTGGATCCTCCTGGATCCTTCTGGATCCTCCTGGATCCTTCTGGATCCTCCTGGATCCTTCTGGATCCTCCTGGATCCTTCTGGATCCTCCTGGATCCTTCTGGATCCTCCTGGATCCTTCTGGATCCTCCTGGATCCTTCTGGATCCTCCTGGATCCTTCTGGATCCTCCTGGATCCTTCTGGATCCTCCTGAATATGTTTTGATTTTTTCTGTGTATGTCATTACAGATTATGGCGCAAAACAGAATGAAGCAATAATCGAATCGATATCAAGAAAAATGGCCGTTTTGGATCTTGAATCGACGAAAAATACAAAGAACGAATGACGTCATCGTATATTCATGTAATTCAGAATCTTGAACGATTTATTTGAATATTTTCATACACGTCATCACAGAATACGATGCTAAAGTATCAAAAGTCAGAACTGGATCGATATTCAGGCGGATAAGCTTTTTAGATTTTGAATCGGCGAAAATACATGGGACGAATGACGTCATCGAATATACATACAATTCAAAATCTTAAACAAATTTTTTTGAATATTCTCATGCAGGCCATTTCAGTATATGGTGAAAAAAAAATGCAAGGGTCCAGTCGGATTCAGCGGGATCTCGAGGGATCCGGCTAGATTCAGGGTGATTCGGAAGATTCGGTGGGATCGCGGCGTATTCGGTGGGATCCAGGGGGATTTGGGGGGATTCGAAGGGATCCGGGGGTTGACAGGGGGATTCCAGAAAGTCCGTTTGAGGTTCAGGGGATTTGAGGAGATCCGGGGTTTTCGGTCCAGCGAAAACAAAATGAAATGAATGACGTCACTTGATATTCATGTTACTCGGAATCTTGAACGAATGTTTTAAATTTTTTTGTGTATGTCATCACAGAAAATAATACAAGAGAGATTGAAGCAATTATCGAGTCGACATTGAAGACAATGTGCTTTTAAGATCTTGAATCGACAAAAATACATAGGACGAATGACGTCCTCGAGTATTCATACAACTCAAAATCTTGAACGATTTTTTTGAATATTTTCGTATATGTCATTCCAGATAATGGTAAAAAAGAAAATCAAGCGAGGTTCCAGATGGATTCAGCGGGATCTGGAGGGATCCGACTAGATCCAATGTGATTTGGCGGATGCAGCGAGATCCGTGAGGATGCGGGGGAATTCGGGGGGATTCGAAGAGATCTGTGGGGATTCGGGGAGATCTGGGAGGATTCGAGGGGATCCAGGGGGATACCGAAAAATCCGTTTGGGGTTCAGGGGATCCGAGGGGATCCGGGGTTCCAGGTCCAGCGAAAACAACATGAAACGGATGACGACATCGGATATTCTTGTAACACGAAGTCTTGAACGAATGTTTGGTTTTTTTTGTGTATGTCATCACAGAAAATGAGGCAAGAAAGAATGAAGCAAGAATCCAGTCGATATTGAAGACAATGTGCTTTTCAGATCTTGAATCGATGAAATATACATAGAACGAGTGACGTCTTTATATATTCATGTAACGCGAAATCTTGAACGATTTTTATGAATATTTTCATATATGCAATGACAGAATGTGGTGAAAAGAGGAATTATGCAAGAATCGAATCGATATCAAGAAAAAAGGGCGTTTTGGATTTTGAATCGACGAAAAATTCATAGAACGAATGTCGTCATCGGATATTCATGTCACTCAAAATCTTAAACGAATGTTACGAATATATCATTACAGAATCGTTCGCACAAGAGAATAAAGGAAGAATCGAATTGTATTCGAGATTGAGTAGGTCAATAGGACACAAGATAGCGACATGCATCTAACGAGTGGATGCATGCTTTCGCACTGATCGTCGACTGCATGCACCTTAAGGTGCGTTCGGGGACGCTCGAGCGCTCTCGTGGTACCGGCCGGCTCGCCATCTTTACTTACAGTGAAAACGTCACAAGCGCAACACGTGTCATTTTTGGTTTTTTAATCAAAATTATTGATCAAAGTGACTTTCATGGATTAAGCGATCTTAACCAGAGCAAACATTACTCACAAGTGCATCATCAGATACAGAGTCACGTTTTTGTGGGCTAGACAGCCTCAAAAGCGGTCCAGTCAATCAATATTGGAGTGCTGGAATTCATACAATCACGTGCTCAATACTAATATCATTTCTTCATCACAAATTTCCATTCATCGACTGCGTTCTACATATAATCTCCAATAAATCGAGTGCTTACAATAAATAGAGAAAAGGGACAATACACTATTACCTCTAGTGCATTTTCGTGCAACAATTTATTTCAACAATCAATGTCAAACATAATTCATTTTTATAATAAAACCTATAAACCTTGAAACATCTGAAGTGAATCAAAACATCCGATTTAATTTAATGGAATTTTTTCAAAGATTTTACGTCCTTCGAGCCGGAAATCAAGGGCGACCACGTGTTAATTGTCGGTTGAATTGTACACGGGAGTGATAAGTGCGCGCAACACGACATACAGAGTTTCTCCTCAGCGTTCAAACCTGTTATTCTGACAATCATTCAGTGTACGTTCAAATAAATAATTGAATCAAGGAGTCTATCACAATGTCGACCAGTGAACGATCACGCACACCATCTCCAACAGCAGATCAAGACGGTGCAATCATTGAGACACTTACAGTTCCGCCAAGAGATCCAAGCATCACTCAATCACCATCTGAGATGTCAACAGAAACTGGTGCAGCTTGTCTTGAAATACAAAATCAAGACGCCTCTCCTCCTTCAAATACAAACTCTACTGGAGCAAAGGAGAAATCCAAAGCTATATCGTTTGATCTTTAAACACGACGAATCACTCGATCGACATCACCCACTTCTGAATTACCATCAGAATTGACACTGCGTATGCAAGGTCAAATTAACAAAATCAAGTTACTTCATGAGATACATACAACACTGCTAATAGATTATAACAACATCAACCTAGAAGAACTTGCTGCAATTTACAACGAAGCAGAGACACTCATTACAAGAATTCATACTGAACATGCTTATTTTCGAGTGAATTGGCCAGCATCTCACCTCAGTCATGATTGTTTCACTGAGGACTTTCATCTCGACGTACAACGACTTCATTCATTAATCAAACGCACGATCGCTCGTATAAAAGGTGAATTAATGGCAAGAGAACAACAATCAACCAGAACAACAGCGTCTTCTACAGGCAGTGATGTATTCATTGAACCTCGACAAGTAACGTTATTGCCTCACATTCCATTGCACACATTCAAGGGAGATTATGCGTCATTGTCGGCATTTAGAGATCTGTTCACATTGCTGGTTATCGACAATCAAGCGCTAGCACCCATTAATCGATTACACTACTTAAAAAGTTGTATCTCAGGAGAGGCACTCAAATTTATATCAGGTCTCCTAATGGTCGGCGCATCATTTCATGCTGCATGGGGTCAAGTGGGTGACGAAAATGAGAATAAGCAGCTGATCATTTTTTCATATTTGGATCGACTGTTTGGATCCAATGAGCAGATTCCAGCCAAAGCAGAAGCACCTAATGAACTGATCACTGATGTCAAATAATGCATTTCAGCATTATCTCCATTGGACTTCACAGCAAACTCATAGGACTGCATCATTGTACACTATTTCACAAGAAAGTTAGACACTCATACGAGAGAAGCGTGGGAAACATCTCTAGGTGCTACTGCCGACTACCCAAGGATCGACAACCTGTTGACTTTCCTCAAAACACGAGCACGAGCAAGGGAAAGTATTGAAGCATGCCGACCTCAACAATCATTAGCCAGTACCACGCGGCCTCAACAAAATAAGAGATCTGTCAACCAAGCATCTACCACATTCACATCAAATGCTACCTAGCACAATGAGGCTTCACCTCATCCATGTGATTGTTGCAACGGAGCACATTACGTACTAGTGTGTCCAAAATTCAGAGAATCAGTTGTCGCTCAACGGGAGTATGTAGTTGTGAAGAGGAGGTTATGTTTCAACTGCCTGGGACATCACAGTTCATCCAATTGTCGATGCCAGAGTTCATGCAAGTTATGCCAGAGACATCATCACACGATGCTTCATGGGTTTTCGGACAAGAACACACAAGCCACCGCAGTAGAAATTGAAGGCATTGAAGCATGATCATACACCGTACGACGTGGAGAAGAAAACAATGCTCAAAATAACGTCTCAACAAGTTCTGATCCATCGTCATCATCAAACAAACAATAGGGATTCGGTGCAACTTCAAATGCAAAACAGAGTCACTCATCACAATCTATAAGTGCCTTTCACAATATACATTCTTTTCAACAGGTTGACAATTCAACTGCGTTGCTGCCAACTGCATTAGCATTCATAAAGTCAAACACACAGTCAATCATGGGTCGATTACTCATCGATACAGGTTCAGAAGTGTCATTTATTGCTGATCACATTATTCAATACCTTAAGATTCAACGACGTCAATCACCCATTCAAATGATCGATATTGATGGGCATCAAGTGACAAACTCCAAGGGTCTCGCAACATTCCGGATAAGATCTTTTCATTCACACACCACTATCACTATGACTGCTCGCATTTTATCTAAATTGACTGCTCTTTTACCTTCCGGCACAATTGATAAGAAACATTGGAAACATATAAGAGGCCTCACATAAGCTGACCCATAATATTATCTTTCACGCCCTATTGACATAATTTTGGGCGCAGACATGTATGGATCAGTCATGAAACCGAACATCATTAAAGGTCAACGCAATACACCAATAGCCCAATGCTCTATCTTTGGCTGGTTGGTAATTGGGCCATCACATACTGAACGTGAATCAGTTATGAGTCAACACTTCACAACACATCAAGAGGAAGAATCATTGAAAGTGATGCTTTCAAGATTCTGGCATCAAGAAGAAGTGCCAGATGTAAACGCAGTAGCACTCAGTTGTTTCGAACAAGAATGTGAGCAGCATTTTATGGACACGCACACTCGTGATGGAACAGGCAGATATATAGTGCGGATACCCTTTATGTCGTCTACAACCACATTAGGTCAATCATATGGAGTCGCACAACAGTGTATTCAACGTCTTCTGTAGCGTCTCACGCAAAATAATGAGCTAAGTGCACTATCATAAGTTTATGAAAGAATACGAAGACGGATTCATCGTAGCCTATCGACGGTTCACATCAAGAAGAGGCATCTGTCACTCACTTTATTCTGTTTGTGGCACGAATTTTGTGGGGGCAGATGCTGCAATGAAACATTTGTTCACGCAGAGTACTCAGGAGCATGAACAAATTGTGGATCACCTCATCAAAAACAAAACACGTTGGGTGTTCGATCCCCCAGCGGCACCACACATGGATGGTAAGTGGGAATCTGTGGTTAAGTCGGTCAGGTTTCACTTGAGAAGAACAGTAAGTGAATTGTGGCTCACTCTAGAAGAATTCACTACACTTTTGAATCAGATAGAGGCTATCCTCAATTCAAGACCATTGGAGACGAGTAGCGACGATCCTGAAGATATCTCCGCGCTCACTCCAGGACATTTCCTCATTGGTAGTGCATTCACAACGCTTCCAGAACGCATTCATCACTCATCTAAATCCAACAATGTTGTCTACATGGCAATTGATACAACGACGTACTCAACAATTTTGGTCTCTGTGGCCACAACATCATCTTCAGCGTCAATTAGCAATCAGCAAATGGCATCACGAGAACAACAATTTTCGAGTCGGCACATTAGCATTGTTAACCGATGAGACATTACAACCATGCGAGTGGCCACTCACACGAGTGATACAACTGCATCCAGGAAAGGATGGATTAACACGAGTAGTGACAATTAGAACAGATACCACCCAATTGATCAGACCAATAACCAAACTTGCTATCTTACCATCACTTCAGTCAGAACCAGAGCACGCATCAATCATCAACCCTGTTGCTGATGGCGGGCAGAATGTTTGATCAAGTAGGTCAATAGGACACAAGATGGCGACATGCATCTAACGAGTGGACGCATGCCGTTGCACTGATCGTCAACTGCATGCAATTTCGGGTGCGTTCAGGGATGCTCAAGCGCTCTCGTGGTACCGGCCGGCTAGCCATTTTCACTTATAGTGAAAACGCCACAAACGCAACACGTATTATTTCTGGTTGTTCAATTAAAATTATTGACTGAAGTGACTTTCATGGAATAAACGATCTTAACCAGAGCACACATTACTCACAAGTGCATCATCAGATACAGATTCACGTTTTTGGTAGGCTGGACAGCCTCAAAAGCGGTCAAGTCAATTAATATTGGAGTGCTGGAATTCATACAATCACGTGCTCAATATTAATATCATTTCTTCATCACAAATTTCCATTTATCGAGTGCCTTCTACATATAATCTTCAATAAATCGAGTGCTTACAATGAATAGAGAAAAGGGACTGTTATGATAAGTGCTGAAATTTTATTTAACTGATTAGATGTTACTTTTAGTGGACTGTATTCAAATGATTAGATGGAATAGGATACTGGATCGTAGCTCAAGATATTTGATATTGAATGTATTGTGCACGTGGCTGACAAGATGATTAGAAAAATATAACTTTGATTTATTTAACACACAATAATGATGATTTTATACACACAAAGAGAAATGGTGAATGATTTGTTCAATATTATGATTGTTTCTGTCTCTTTATACAAATTTGATTGTCACTGATTGATTTTTACTATAAAACTCTTTGATTGAAAATATGATGAAATGCCTTGATCACCGGTGCACATGTACTTTTTCCACGTGGTCGTAAATCACGCAGGCCGGTGAATTGATTATTTCACTGAATAATTATCTTTTTTGATAATTAATCTTCTTGATGATGTTCTCAATTGATTTGACGTGGTGGTGTAGCTGATTGATTAGTTCTTTGATGATGATTTTATTCAATAAATGATGAAAGGTTAGATTTCAATTTTGATGAACATATAAAATATGTCCGTGCACGTTGAGCGTTACTTTTCAAGCTTATATATATAAAAGTAGTTCCTTGCAAGTGCATGCTGGATTAAATATGCGTCAATGACCTTAGGCGTAAATGCATTTTGGTCACTGCGCATCTGCTGTTATGCGCAACAAGTGTGCGTAGACGATCAGTCGCTCATGCGTTTTCTGTATTAATACGCACTGCAACGCTATAGTGAATAGCACAATAGGCGATGCACTCAAAAGTTGCACTGAAAAATAGTGCAAAATGTCTCATGACTTGAGAGGTGCTGCCCTACAGTGATCAGCTCTTTAATTAATAGTTTGAATCCGCAACAGGGGCAATACATTATTACCTCTAGTGCATTTTCGTGCAACAATTTATTTCAACAATTAATGTCAAACATAATTTATATTTATAATAAAACCTATAAACCTTGAAACATCTGGAGTAAATCAAAACATCCGATTTAATTCAGTGCAATTTATAAACAAATTGATATTGAGAACAATGAGCGTTTCAGCTCTTGAATCGACGGAAAATACGTAAAACGAATGACGTATATTCATGTATATTCATGTAATTCAAAATCTTGAACGATTTTTTTGAATATTTTCGTATATGTCATCGCAGAATATGGTAGGAAAGAGAATAGAGCAAGAATCGCGACGATATTGGGAAAAATGTGCGTTTTGGATCATGAATGGATAGAAAATACATGAAACGAATGACGTCATCGAAGATTCATGTAACTCAAAATCTTGAACGGATTTCCATAGATATTTTCATATGGGTCATTTCAGAATATGAGTAAAAAGAGAATCATGCAAGGATCCAGAAAGATTCAGCGGGATCTGGAGGAATCCGGCTAGATCCGAGGTGATTTGGGGGATTTGTTGAGATCCGGGGGGACTAATGGGGATTCGGCGGGATTCGATGGGATCCGGGGGTATTCGGGGAAATCCGGGGGGATTCGGAGGGATCCGGGGGGGTTCGGGAAGATCCGAGGGGATCTGGGAAAATTCGTTTGGAGTTCAGGGGATCCGAGGGGATCCGGGGTTTCAGGTCTAGCGAAAAAAACATGAAACGAATGACGTCATCGGATATTCTTGTGACTCGAAATCTTGAACGAAAGTTTGAAATTTTTTTGTGTATGTCATAACAGAAAATGGGACAAGAGAGGATGAAGCAAGAATCTAGTCGATATTGAGGACAATGTGCTTTTCAGATCTTGAATCGACAAAAATACGGAGGACGAAAGACGTCATCGAATATTCATTCAACTCAAAATCTTGAACGATTTTTTGAATGTTTTCGTATATATTATTACAGAATGTGGTGAAAAGAAGAATCATGTAAGAACCGAACTGATCTCTTGAAAATGTGCGTTTTAAATCTTGAATCGACGAAAAATACATGGAACAAATGACGTAATCATATATTCATACAACTCAAATTCTTGAACGAATGTTTTGAATTTTCCTGTGTATGTCATCGCAGATTATGGCGCAAAAGAAAACGGAGCAAGAATCAAGTCGATATCGGTTGAAATGTTCGTTTGAGATCTTGAATAGACGAAAAGACATAGGACGAATGACGTCATCGAATATTCATACAACTCAAAATCATGAACGAATTTCTTTGAATATTCTCATCCGGCTAGATCCAGAGTGATTCGGGAGATTCGGTGGGATCTGGCGGTATTCAGGGGGATCTGGCGGTATTCAGGGGGATCCGGGATGATTCAGGGGGATCTGGGGGAAATCAGGGGGATCCGGGGGTAGTCAGGGAGATCCGGGGGAATCTGGGAAAATCCGTTTAGGGTTCAGAGGATCCGAGGGGATCCGGGGTTTTAGGTCCAGCGAAAACCACATGAAACGGATGACGTCATCGAATATTCATACAGCTCAAAATCTTGAACGAATTTCTTTGAATATTCTAATATAGGTCATTTCAGAATATGGTAAGAAAGAAAATCATGCAAGGATCCAGAAGGATTCAGCGGGATCTGGAGGGATCCGGCTTGATTGTGACGAACTGTCACATAGAACGACCGCCATTTGTAACAGGCAGAAGAAAAAAAGATAATTAAGGTAGGTTTCTATCAAATACATTAGCGAAACTAGCGCCGCCTGATAGGTATCAATCCAAATGTTTGAATTTCGAAGGTACTGACTGGGACTTTTGTCAGCACGCATTCGCGAATGAACAAGAGAGGGAAGATGCGCGGAAAGGATGCGCACTCATAGATACTTATAAAAGAATTACCCAAGCGACGAAAAACGCAATTAAACATGTCAAAACTTGTGAAATAAATTTGATTAAGATGAATAAATGATAATAATTGATAATTAAGAGCAAAATAGCTCCAAAAATTATAGTGAAGAGCACAAAATAAAAAAAGATAGCTAAGTTACGACAGACATCTAGTGGAAATGAATGCCGCATAGGCGGGATTCTCCGCAGGCATCCATCAATAGCAGGGCCGTCACATGGGCCCGGGCGCCTTACTCACTCGATCCACACCTAAGTGGGTGTCACGTCTTACACTTAAATTATGATCCAAATTTTCTCACACATTGTAATGAGGTGGCTTGCCAATCATCACTTTTATTTGCGCCCGAGTAAATGTGTGCGAAGTGAGTGCGGAAAAGCGGTGGTCAACGTCGACAATCGACAGCAGTATTCATCACCGGCTAATGAATACCATCCGGAATGCAGCCGAAATAATATTCCTATTTACCGTAAAGTGGGGCAAAGGAATTTATAGACGATATAAAGGGCGATTAAGGCTGAGAACGACGCTGCCGTAATTTCGTACTACACTTCCGACCGAAACGTGATAATGTAAGGATTGTCTACTTCCTACCGAAACGTGACAATGTGAGGATGAAAGCGTGTTGTGTGTACTCGAGGGCGAAGACATGTTTGTTATTGAACCATGGTGTGGCAAGGTTTACACCGTCCGGAGATTGGAGGACAGACTAGAGTGATTAACCATGAGGGCATAAAAAGTCGCGAGGAATGCGGCGAGGTGTCAGGTAATCTGATGTTTGTTGATATTGATGCGATGAGTAAACGCCTAGAGACATGTAAGATAATATCATCGGATTCGCGCAACAGTATATTCACACGAGGTCGGAAAGTCAATGGATGTTATTATGTGTGTGAATGGACAATATAAAGCACTACTTCCGATTTCACCGTACTATCAGCACGTGTGTCAAGTGTGCGTTCTTGTGTGCCACGGCAAGACCGCAACCGAAGGATGGAGTCGAGAGAAATGGGGAGGTCACCCGGATAAGGAGTGATCATAACATTTGCGAATGTTATGATTGGGCTGATTTGGCGAAGTAATGACCAAATAGCTAGAGGAAAATCGGCAGGGTGAATACCCTAACAGACTACTTCGGAAGTTCCAGCCAGCAGCAGAGCATACAACCACGTGTGGAATCGGCTAGTCAAGTGTGTGCAGTGTGCGAGTATGCAAGTATGGGTTATGTGAGTATGGAAAATGTTGAGTGTATTTCATAAAGAATGAGTAAGTGAAACGAATGTAATTGTATGAAGTCAAAATCGGGTCTTGTATACCCATCCAGTGAACGCCACGAGCAAGTAAAGTAGAGTCAAAGAGAGAAAATAGAAGAAAGAGAGTAAATTAAATAGAGTTAAATAGAGAGAATTGAGAGTCAGAAGAGTCAAGAGAAAATATTGTATTCAAAATATATTGGTTTGGCCCTTAGAAAAGGTCAAACCAATATCAAGTTATTATTATCATTTTCATTTATATTATATTTCACATTTAAAATCATTCCGGACAATTAATAAATATTCAAGGTCATTTTTATAACAATTAAATTATACTGAGTCAAAATTATTCATATTAATATTATTTAAACGCATGCAATATTATTTTCAGAGCCTTGAGAATTTCCCCAGGATTCTTTTAGGTTAATGTAACTGGGGTGGCATCCCTTGTAAAAGAGTAAGTTCGACGGTAACTCCGGAGTAAAGAGTAAAATATCCGGACTCTAACCTTTTCGAGGAAAGGCGGCCGTCACAACATCTATACTCAATATCTACTATTAATTAAAAATTTCGACATTCACCTGCTGAGGAAAGTTGATTTCAATTCAAATAAGGAAACATTCCTAATTTTACAACTTTTTTCGGAAATCTAAAGGAAATTCCAAATGCACTTATAGACCTTTCTTCATTAGATACATCGGTCGTAAAATTTTGAATGCACCAAGATAGAGGATCTCTGCGGTCCGCCAAAGAAAGTGTCACATTCGTAAAAATCTATGTACTTCCAAAAATCATATTTTTGGAAATCAAACGGGAAATTAATTTCTCCCTTCCAATAATGAACTACTTTTCATTTCATATAAAAACCCTTTCAAACATACAAACTATGTTCTAGTCCGGTCTTAGTCTCATCCTTGATCAAATCAGTCTATTCAATACTACCGAACGTAGTACAGGTGAAATAGCAACGAACTTGTTATTGACACGGCCGCGGACCCGCGAGAAAATCTACTTTGATCAAAAATCGGAAATCAACTAGCCTCTCGTAAAACAATAATTATTTCAATAGTCTAAAGTCTATAAGTCTGATTATTACCGAACGTAGTACAGACAAATAACAACGAACTTGTTATCAAAACGACTGCAGACTTGCGAAAAAGACTACATTGATTTAAAATCAACTAGCCTCGCATAAAATAACAATTAGTACACCTCAGCACTCTAGGTTGAACGCAACGAGTACCAATCAGAAAGAAATAGTAAACTGTGTAATGCGAAGTATATACTCAGGTTTTCTGTAGAAAGTGTAGTAAAGTTCGCTATATTATAAATATAAGTTTCGCTACGTCTAAGCACGTATAAACGTAAGAGTCGGCATCTCCTCATAGGCAGCTATTAGTGGTAAGAAACATTTATATAAATATTGTATTTCATCTTTCTTTTACAATATACAATAACTATTTCTATGCAATAACCTTTTCAATAATTTATTCCTTCACACCTGATAAGAAAACAGAAATCTGAAAACAAGATCTCTCGAGATCTTGGTGAAAAACTACCTGCTCAATTTCTTTCCTTCCTATTCACAATACCCAATAAGCCACGCGGGGTGTCCCAAAGACAAGGAAAGAGCATCATACACTTACCGCTCGGTGTACGATTGCTCGCTTAGGAAGTTAAAGAAAATATTCAACGGCGTCTAACTCCGTACGTCACATGGGGATCGATGCGGTAGGTAACCGCTCACCCCTCTAACAGTTTGAAAGACGCCGCATCGGCTGCAGAGAATCAGTTCTTCGGTGGCTATCCCAGGAAACAGTACTAGGAATCGTACTGCACAGTTTGATCAAACTGAAGTATTGCTCATACACCCATCCACTCTTTATCTTAGTCTTTTTCCTACGCTGAAAGTTGTACGGTTCGCTTGAACTGCAACATTCAGCGGAACCATCATTCGTTTCTGTTCGCTGTACGGTTTGATTAAGCTGAAGCAATCACAATCTCTTTCTGTGGAATAACGTACGGTTTGATCAAACTGAGTTATTTTACTCTCGTCCTCATCCTACACGGGCATTTGCTGTACGGTTCGCTCGAACTGAAGTACTTGTTCGCTCCTTTCCAAACTATTTTCCCCTCCAGTTTGTTGTACGGTTCGATCGAACTGAAGCACTCGAGAGTAATTCCGCCCTTCGACAAAACCGAATCAACTCATTACCGACCAGTAAAGTACCGAAAAATTATTATACCCGCGAATTGAAGATTGTATCTTAACGCAAATAGAATCTTCAATTACCAGATACCGAAGCATATCATAACTGGAATATAATTAACATTAATTAGTCGCGGAGAAATCCTCGTGAAATACATGTAAATAATTATTGAATACGCGATTTATTCTTGATCATACGCAAATAGGCTATTACGCGATTTGAACACGTGGTAGTGAAATAAAAAGCATGAGAACGAGGTTGATTGCAAAAGTTCATTTACAAAGAGTCAAATTGTATTATATTTAATGATATATCTTGTTAAATCAAATAAAACGCAGTTGAAGTGTACTTCTATAGTTCGTTCCTATTGTTTATTATGAAAGAAGCACTAAAAACGTACAACAGTAGTTATTCACTGCAAATGAAGGCGAATTTACATTGCATACGGGTCCGTTACTATCCTAGGGAATTCTAGAGAAAATCGTAGCGTTGCAAAGGTACCGTATCTATCACGTCGCCAAATAAGACTGAATGACGGCTTGATTGATAAATTTGTATAACACATGTACTCGCCAGTTATTAACAATCGCCTTAATATTGATTGACTGAATAAATAGACTAATTTGTTTGAAAATACCAGGACCGTTTGAATTTGTTTGCCGTTATCTTTCGATCTCATCCTGAACGAATTCTGGAGAGTCAGCTGAGCTTAGAAGCATTCACCGAGGGTAAGCTGCGTTCCAAGCAGTTAATAGAAAGAACGTTACAAGATCCAGGATGATTCGGGGGATACGGTGGGATCCGAGGGGATTCAGTGAAATCCGAGGGGATTCGGTGGAATCTGTTTGGGGTTCAGGGGATTCGAAGGGATTCGGGGGGATTCGGGGGGATTCAGGGGGATTTTAAGGGATCCAGGGGGATTCGGGGGAATCTGTTGGCTAAGGTGAATTTCTACTTGTGTAGATTTCTCCGCTTCGACTGCACTGCCCTCAATTACGAGGTGACGGGTGCCATGAACTGAACTTTTAAGGTAATGTCGGTTGATCGATAATATAGGAAATAAATTTCGATATTTTCGGTTACCTTGTGCATCATCGGGTAATATCTTAAATATTCATGAAATTGTCGCCTGTAATAACACGGCACCTGGTGATCAAAACTAACCAAGCTGCTATGTCATCCATTTCAGTTTGAATGAACAAAAATGATGAATAACTATGTGCATCCCTCAAACTGAGCAACCCTTGATGTTACGATTTTTTTATCTCAGCTTCATTCAGGGTTGAAACGCTGAAATTCGTATTGATGATTGAAGAGACTAGAAGAAAGATCTTGAGGATGATTCCAAGTGTCCACAACCACTAGAAACCACCCTACAGCAACCCTTAGATTCATTATTTTTTATCTCGGCTTGATATTTATGTGGAAGGCTGTAATTTATACCGATGGCTTGAGAGACTACTAGAAATATCTTGAGGATGATTTCAAGTGTCCACAACCTCTACAAAACAACCCTACAGCAACCCTCACACTCTTGATTATTTTAATTCAGTTCGATATTGATATAGAAGGCTGTAATTTATACTGATGACCTAAAAGATTACTAGAAAGATCTTGAGGATGATTCCAAGTGTCCACAACCACTAGAAACCACCCTACAGCAACCCTTACACTCTTGATTTTTTCAATGCAGTTCGATATTGATATGGAAGGCTCTTATTTATAACGATGACATGAAAGAATACTAGAAAGATCTTGAGGATGATTCATAGACAAATGATCGGCTGTAATTGAATGCCACATCATTTTCATCAGTCCAATATTCACATATCTAAAACCTGTCAATATCATTACCTGCTGGTGATTCGGGTGGGTCGCTGTGACGACCTAGGTCGCACACGAACAGTAAAATCCCCATGGCTAGTTGGTGTCCGTGAACTAATGCACGGGTGCCGGCGACGCTACTGGGGAACACATCCATTTATTCCATTTATTTTTATTTTATATTTATTCGAAAAAAAAAAAAAATATATATACGAGTCAGAATCGAACCTGCACCCGTAGAAGTCCGAACGACCGTCCGACCGAGTGGGGGAACCAGAGAGTCCCACCACCACACCAGTACCGAGAATCTCCCACTGCACGCCGCAAGGCAGTGGGAGATGCGCAGTCCGTTTTTGCGCAACGGACGCCGCGGAGTGGGAGAGGCCCGCCGCGGCTACATAAGCCACCGCACGAGCTCGTAGAGCACAGTCTACGTCGAACGCTCAGTACGAGCAACACCAGTCCAGTGACCAGTCCAGTAACCAGTATCCAGTATCCAGAGTGAAGTTTCGACGTGGGAAAATTATTCTTTTAAGAGCTCCATCGCCGATTCATCAATTATACCGAATAGTTCTTTTCAGAACTCTAAACCAATAGCTCTTCTGAGAGCTAAATTTCATCGCTTACGCCGAACAGCTCTTCTCAGAGCTTAAAACCAACAGTTCTTTTAAGAACTATAGTTTCATCGATTTCACAGTGAGGACGCCGTATTCTCACGTGATCCCGTACCTTCCCGTATCCGCCACGTGTTCGCTGACCGCAGTAGACGGCGTACCCATACGACTCTGACAGCTGGCACGAAGCTGAGGAATCGTTCCTGTTTCCTACCGAGATACCTTTTGCTCGCAGTAGGCGAAGGTATCCTTCCGTCCTTATCCAGGGTGTCGACAGCTGGCACTAAGCTGAAGCACTTTTGCCCGTCCTAGTATTCCTGCCCGTGGCACCGACAGCTGACTCTAAGCTGAGGTGTCCTTGTCCTCTTTCCCTCGAACGACCGCATCGCATCGGAGCAAATATTGTACGCGTATCGGGTCATAACGAAATAAAAACTGTATCGCGTGAGAAATTATTACGTCAAGAACAGCGCACGAATTGTCGGAAACGAATTGTATTGTACGAACCAGGATTGCATTGTGAAAGAGTAAATAAAAGTATTCTGGTAGAATTCGAAACGAATCCAGTAAATTTGTCAACGTTTCTTTCACCCTCACCCAGTCACGAACCCTGGAAGTCGGCTGAGTCCAAGTGGCATTATCACCGAGGGTATCTGTCATCCGACAGTCAGACGGAAGAACGTTACATCGCTGAAATCGACCAGCTCTGCTTCATATATGTGCTCCGTTTCACCAGAATCTGAGAAATTTCAGAGTATGTTATCATTTTAAAAATTTTCTGGACGACCCAACATATTTCATATCCCAGCATTCATATACATACTATCAGAAAAGACCCTTCCGACATTCATTTTTACATTTGTAAATATTTGCGTCAGAAATTCCCACATTGGGAATCGGTTCGACTTTAACTCATCCTGGTGCATCCGCATCGCTGCATCTCGATGAAAATGTTTATTCCTTCTATGCTGGTCAAGCATCATACCACCCTTACTTAGTTGTCTCCACAGCTGTTTCGACTCCTCGATCACAACTATCATGTTCTCTGCAAAGAATTCATAATATTGTTTAATATATATTCTGCTTGATATCCGCCCATGAAGCAATCAAAAATAATGACTTAAAAAAAGGTAGAGAGCTGGATGTCGCTCCCCCAGCTTCGCAGGGAGCTGTCGATAAAACCCCTCAGCAATATTATTTGTGCAAGTGGTGGTGTCTGCCACAGACAAAATGTCCGGTATTCGACCCCAAT
The DNA here is from genome assembly GCA_918226075.1 of Microctonus brassicae. NCBI lineage: Eukaryota > Metazoa > Arthropoda > Insecta > Hymenoptera > Braconidae > Microctonus > Microctonus brassicae. The sequence continues at coordinate 8,073,758 of OW445491.1, read as the reverse complement.
ATTGGTTCAAATACCGGACATAATTCTGGCTGCGCTCCTGAAGCTCGGCAGTGTTGGCACGAACCATCATTGCGTCGGCCACGGTCGCAATGGCTTCGCTGATCCTCCGGGCGGGCACAAGTGGTATGGACCACACCATCTCCAGCAGCGTTTTCCACTCAGTGGCTTTATAGGGCAGCTTCATACGTTTCCACCGCCGTGTGGCCGCCTGTTAAAATAAAAAAAACAATTTCTTACAATTACATCCAGAAAAATACAGTATTATATATTATTCCGAACTTCACATCATTAATTACTCGGATGAAATGGATTCCGCATCCGCGAATCCGCACGGCGGGGAGACTTTCCTTGATGGCTTGTGGGAGGGCCCTCTCAAAATCTGATGTCACGCATTGGATGTTATTTTTGAGTTGCGGCACGTTCTGTGCGACAAACGACCAAAAAGCATTGTAGAAAGCTTCGGTCCGTTTGTCGCACAAAACAAATATGACTGGAACACCCTGTAATACAAGAAAACAGTCATTAACTACTCGTCAATTACATTTTCAATTTTTTATAGTCATTAATCTTACAGAGTCACGCTTTTTAATGTGCATGACAAGTAGCTGGGCGCTGGCCGGCAATTGTGGACGACCCTGAAATTCCATTAAACACATTTTAATACAAAAAAGACGAATAGCAAATGAGAATTTTAATCTTATAAGTATGAAAATCTCTCCATCCTCCCTGCAAAACCTGCAAATGGCATCACTGCCAATGCTAATGTTTTTGCAATGGGATTTGAATAGTCCATGGCCAGTGAGGAGTCTGATCGTGATGCTCAGCTCCCTCCTGTTCATGGAGATTGATCGCGTCGCCATTTTTGTCGACGGCCTAGGCATGATCGCCATGGCCGTCCTGCAGGCCTTGTTTCTTTCCCAGCGTCTCGTGTGTTTCTGTCGGAAGTGACTCTTGATCCGGTTCAGTCCAGTAATGAAAGGTAACCCAACCGGCGTTATATCGGTATCAGCTAGTGACCCTTTCTTCGCCAGTTCGTCTGCCCTTTCATTGCCCTGGATTCCTATGTGTCCAGGGACCCAAGCCAAGGTAACTTTGTTTCTCAGTCCCAGCTCTTCCAAGGCTTCCATCGTCTCCCACACCAGCTGTGACCGGGTCGTGGGTTTCCGGAGAGCTTTTATGGCAGCCTGGCTGTCAGACCAAATGTATATTATCTTACCAGCAGTCAGGCGGCTTCTCAGAAGTACTACACACTGTTTGATGGCAAATACTTCAGCTTGGAACACTGAGGAGAGTGACCCAATTGTCCTTATAGTCTTCTCCAGAGCCATATAGCCCAGCACCGTAGTTGCCCTCGTACCCTGAACCATCTGTGTACCAGTGCATCACCTTGGCGCTAGGTGTTTTCTTGGCGTCTCTCCAGTTCTCCCTATCAGGGATATAGTTCTTGATGACCTTCCTGATCTGGTACTTCCTGTTGATCCGATCTAGTTTCTTATTCAGGGGATGTTTCTTAATGGACTTTAGTCTTGCGTCTTCAGTGCTCGACCGAATCCACTCTCCCTGACATTTGAGTCGGTAGGCTGAAGCCTCCGCTTTTTCCTCCATGAAGAGGTCTAGAGGCAGCCGGTCCAAGGCCACCTTCAGGGCATCAAACGGTGTCGTTTTCATGGCTCCGGTAGCTGCCCTCAGGAAATTACCCTGAAGGGATCGTAACCGGATCTTTGTCTCCTCCCTATGCACGCGTGGCCACCAGACCACCGCTGCATAAGTGAGTCTTGGCAGGAGAACCATCTCATATAGCCATAGGCTGACTCTCGGACTGAGTCCCCAGTCCCTGCCCATGGCTTTCCTGCATGCCCAGAAAGAGGGAAACGTTTTGCCAATCTGTTTATTTTCATGCAATTTCCAATGAAACTTGGTGTCCAACACAACCCCCAAATACTTCACTGTCGTTGCATACTCGATCTTCTCTCTTCCGTATTTCAGCGATTCGATTTGTTCGATCTTGTATTTTCTTGTGAAGATCATGGCGGACGTCTTGCCCGCATTAACGGACAATTTCGTCTTGGTGCACCATCTCTCCAATATCTTTAGGGCATAACCGAGTCTGTCCCGCAGGACGTCGAGAAATTTCCCTCTGACTATTATTGCTACGTCGTCTGCGTAGCCATACACCAGGAATCCTTCCTTCCTCAGTTCTTCAAGGAGGTCGTCAACCACGAGGCACCACAATAGAGAAGATAAGACCCCTTCCTGCGAGCAGCCCCGTGCCGGGCGACCCTCTGACACTTCACCACCGCAGGCAGTTGTTATCGTCCTGCCCTGTAGCATGTGCTTGGTCCAGTCGATGATGGTCCTCGGTAGGCCCCTCTTCGACATGCTATCGTTCGACTAGCTGCGCACTCTTTAAAAATCTGTCCATCAGTTTCTCCAATGTCTTAAGGACAAACGAAGTGAGACTGATTGGTCTGTAATCCCTTGGCTTAACATGTCCGTTTTTGCCAGGCTTAGGTATGAAAGCAATCCTGGATTTGCTCCATACTTTAGGTACGAATCTCAGCGCCATACTGGCCCTGAGTATTTTTGTGAGCGGTCCCAGACTGATGTCCATTCCCCTCTGTAATAGAATCGGCTGAATACCATCCGGTCCCGCTGCTTTGAAGGGTTTGAATGTGCTGATTGCCCACTCCACCCCTTGTGGATAGATTATTTTGGCAGCCAGAGACCAGTCCCGGGGCTTATATCCATGTCCGGTCTCTATGGGTCCCTGCTGCATCATTTCAGGTTTCTTATAACCCGGAAAGTGTTCCTCCATGAGCAGCCCCAGGGTCTCAGCTAAGGTCCAAGTATAGCTGCCATCCGGCCTGATCAAACAGCCCATATCGGCGCCACCCTGCCCCCCCCCCCCCCTCCCAGAACCTTAACGATTCTGTTTGCCTCAGACCCCTTCTCAAGGCTGCTGCAGAAGCGCTTCCAACTGTCGCTTCTGGCCTTGGCCAGCGCCTTGTGGTGAATACTCTGGAGGCGTTTACGTTCCTCCGTGGTTTTCCTCCTGCCTCTCTCGTTGCAGGTGATCTTAACGTTGTTCCATGCTTCTCTCACACGGTCCCTGAGGTCAGCCAGCGTGTTATTCCACCAGCTGACCCTCTTGGTTCTTTTCTGAGTCCGCATTTCACAGTTTTCCTCGAAGGAGCATCTGAACGACTCACTAAAGCGTTCGGCAGCTATGTCTAGATGCTCCTTGTCCTCAAAGTTACTGGGAACGTCTTGGGTTCGCAGCGTTAGATCGCTCCGAAATCCTGTCCAGTCCGTGTGCCTCGGATTTCTCCTTGGCTCCTGTTGGCCCCTGCCCTCCAGCCTCATACGTATCTGGCTATGATCCGACCCTGAAGGTTCTTTCGAAACCCTCCAGTTCTTCGCACAACCAGACAAGCCCGCAGAGCAGATGGTGATATCCAATACCTCCTGTCTTCTAGCGTCCCTGAAGGTTGGTTCATTTCCTCTGTTCAGTACCAGGAGGTTTTCGCTCATGATGAAGTCACTTAGAGATTCCCCCCTCCCATTGGTGTTCGTGCTTCCCCAACCAATGTGGTGTGAATTGGCATCGCACCCCAACAGGAGTCCGGGTCTCTCATTCCTCATCCTGTCGACTAAACGAACCAATTCTAGTGTCGGTGGTGGCTGTGGTGAGTCGTAGGGCAGATAAACCGCACCTGCAATCACTTCCATATCTTCATCCCCAACACGGATCTTGAGCCTGACTGCTGTCAGGTCAATCGAGCTGAGTTGTGGCAAGAAAGTGGCGTGTAAACCTCTTGTTAGGATACACGCCCTAATTTTTCCGGCTAGAGGGTCCGCGTGAAATAAATTCCCGCATCCCCCTAAGCCCCTGACTGCTCCCCCTATGATCCAAGGCTCTTGGATGAGAGCTATGTATGTCTGCATCGTAGCAAGCGTCCTGCTAAGTACCGCAGAGGCACTTTTGCTATGATGCAGATTAATCTACACGACCTCGATCGACCCATTTGCTGGCAAGTGGGCCATTGAAGGGCTCACTTGTCAACGACCGTTGCCGTCGCCTCCTCCTCCTTGCGGGGTTCATCCAGGGGCTTCACTGTTGCCCTCTGGCCCCCACAATGAGGTCGGAAATTGCAGGCCTTTAAAGCCTGCATCACCCTATCGTCGACGAGAGCCGCGAAGTGTGAGCACGTGCTCTCCTTCTTCTCGCTCCCCCCGACGATAACCCACCCCTTGGCGTTCAAACCCGGATTCTGCCTGTCCATGAGGGCAGTCGCCTCCCGGACCGAAACAACCTCATCCACGTGGATAACAACCCTGTGGCGCTTGGGGAGCTCCTCAGGTTGCACCACGCGGATGAGTTTTCCGCCAATCTTGTTGTCGGGGAATTGGCTTTTCAGCCATATCCCTGACTCCTCATCAGTGCCGCCGACAACTGCTGCCCCGTCTCTTTCCCAAGCGCCTTCGAACTTGGGAGCCCCGGTCCCCTCCTTTAGGGAGAGGATCTGGGACCTTAAAAGTCCCTTCAGACTCCCAATGTCCTCCGGGGTCAGTTTATGTTCAGGGTAGCTCTCTGGGACGAGAGCCCACCTGACCATCTTCGTCGCCGCCTGGGCATAGGTTCCAGAGGCCAGCTTTGATCTTCTGTCTGGAGACTGGTCGTCCTTCTATCCGCCACCTGGAGACGTGCCCGGTCGGTAGCTTAATCGCCCTCCCGCACCCAAATTAATGGGTTTAGGAGCCCGAGATGAAGTGATGTAAGTTACAAGATAATTGTGATAATGAGTGTAAGGCTATAGTTGATGAGAAACTGTCTTGTGTGGCTGACTGTTGAGCGAATTATAACAAAATTCTAAATACCATTGGAACTACCAATAATTTCAAGAGCTCAAATAATAAAATAAAATTAGATGAATATGGTATTGATAGTAAATTATATTAGTTAGGACTTGCTGTCCAGGCGCCGCCCGATGGCTGGTTCATCACTAAATCTCATCTGAGTAAAAAAATTCATAACTATAAGGTCGTGAATTGCAATGTGTACATGCACGATAGAAAATACACACTTAAAGATAACGACTCATTACACTTCATGCTGATAGATACATAGATAGATAGATAGATAGATAGATAGATAGATAGATAGATAGATAGATATTTATTCATTATGCCCTGGCCTGAAGCCATGGGGCAAAATTGTACAGTAATATGACATCATAAGTAATTTAATATAGTGAATAGTGTAAAGTGGTGTAGTGTATAATGTATGTGAATTTTTATATAATCAACAATAGTTTCAGCATATAATTTACAAGATAAGTTGGATTGGAATTTTTATTAGTATAAGATATTTATCATCAACGCCTGTTATAAGTATTCATTCTCAGTGTTATTATTAAGCAGATAGTCATGCAAAGTATGTTTAAATATCGGTAATGTTGATATTGATGTTATTTCTGTTGGTAGAGAATGCCATAGATTGACCGCAGCAATATAGAATGATTTTGAGTAGAGAGATGTCCGATGGTTTGGAATATGGAATGTTTGTTGTTTTGTATTTTTTTCTGATTGTCGTATATCTTCCCTTCTCAACTTAAATATTTCTTCAATATAATCCGGCGTTACTCCAAATAGTATTTTGAATACCAATATTGCCATAAGTATTTTCTTCTATCACGAACAGTAAGCCATTTGAACTTTATTCTGAATGGAGTGATATGTTCGTCTCAGCGTATATTATATATGAATCTCATAGCAGTATTCATCAGCATTTGCAGTTTTAAATTCAATTGTACAGTAACATCATTATAAACAATACAACAGTAGTCCCAAAGAGTATAAGATAGAGGGGAAGGTCCCCATAAGGCGTAATGTTAAAAAAGAGTATACGATTTTCAGCGCCTCTAGTGGTTCTGATCAGTCTTAAAAATGAAAAACGCGGTAGAAATCCTTCAATTTAATTTGAATTTCAAATGATAAATGAAAAAAAATATAGATAAGTTGAAGAAAAACACACAAAAAAATGATTTAATTTCTGAAAAAATATTTTTATTATAATAATCAGGTACAATATTTATCATTTTCAATTCTATATAAAGTTCAATGAAAAATATTATAAATAGCAAATAAACAGAAGACAAAAACATTTCATAACCTTATTATACTCAATATACCTCAATGTATCTTATTGAATAATCAGTCAACAATTCTTTTAACACTACATATCAGTCAGTTAAATAAATTTTATATGAAATTAACAGCAGGAGTATTTCCGTTATTAATTTTATATAAAATTTATCTAAAATACTCCTCTTAATGACAAGAATAAAGAATGAATACGTGTACACTATTATTCATTTATCTTGCAACTCTTTGGCTCATTAATATTTTAATTATATTAATAATATCGGAATTAATAATAATATTAATGATAATATTGAAACGACAACAAGATAAATAATAATAATGATGTAATAATAATAATGAAAATAATAATAGTGTTAGATTTTAAATATCATGCATTTCTTTTTTTAGATTCGTAATTTTTGGTCTTACTTTGGTTATTTTTGTGTTCTTGGGAACCGTCTGTGGTTGATTAGCAGAATTTTGATAATTTTCTTTTATATTTTTTATCCACAGTTACTGTATCACGTTTCTTCAATTCACGTCTGATGAAGCGAGCTTCCCAAAAACAGCGCACTTTAATAAAAACATTCAAAAATAATGTCGTAGCCTCTATAGAGCATAATTGAAAGGAAGGAAATTCATATTCCAATTCTGAATGCAGATGTACTGTTATATTGCCTTTATGGATGTGATTACCGATGATTGTCTCAAACTTATTATTCCATTTTTTAACCGTTGAAAAAAGTAAGTCCGTAGAATATTGTAGCCCATTTTTATCAGCATAGTCTTTCATAACTGTAAAAAGTTTGTATTCCTCGTAGTTTATGTCAGTTTTTGGCAGTATTAGAAGATCGATACATTTCTCACAATTTTTATGAATCTTTAAGAATTTGCGAGCCAAGTATCCACAAATATAGTAAATGGCATTTTCATTTGTGAATGAAGCTGTATCAGTTAGTGCCATCTCAGATTCGATTTCACTAACATATTCCACGAGATTTGTCTGAATTTGTATGTGTAAATCTTGATTCTCCGGGTAATTATTATACTTCTTTGCTTTTCCTACTGGCGGATGAGAAAAGTCGATTGCTTTCATGTTATTAAAGGTTTTATTGTGTAATAATGATTTGTTTTCACTCGTTTGTGACTTTGCCATTGCATCGTTGAGCATGCTTAATTTTGCGAAAATCACATTCTTATCATCTTGGCAATTCGCCGAATGAGATACTTTGGTTAACTGAGTGATGAAATTTTGTTTTAAAGCTGTTTCAAATGATCGAGTGGAAGGGTTGACTGAACATCCATTTTGTTGACAAATAACTGCAAACAAATTTTCGAGAGGGTCTTGGTTTAGCCGTCCAGTTCTCAATGCTGGTAAATTGTATACTTCTCTCATCTCTTCAGACAATTTCAGGACGCTGTTTATAGTCAAAATCATTCCTGTAATGCATGGTGGGATGGCTTTTTGTTTATCACCTTTTCGTTCAAATTCACTATCACCAAGGTGTACTAACATTTCATTCAAAAATTCAATGTGCCCAGATGTTTCAGTCAATGCATAATTTAATTTGGTTTCTACTGTTGGTTGAAGAAGATGGGAATTCAGTGAATCGAATAATTTATCCATGTCCAATAAAAAATCGGCAGTTGTATCCTTATTAACGGTACAAAATTCTTCCGGCTTAATAAGACTATAAGCTCGGTAAGCCAAGTACATCGAATTGGAAAAAATTTGAGTAGCGAGTGAAACCGTCATTTTGGCTGAGTTTTGTTGCAAGCTGAAGTGCCGATCATTAATTTTTGGGATAAAATTAATTTTCATCTGAATACTTAACAGATAAACCTTATGGATTAAATCCTAATCTGCGTAGCCACCACGGTATTTAAATCTTTTTTTAAAAAGGTTATTGCGAAAAGATTTGATCAAATGAGGAGGATCGAAAATCAAATAAACTTTACATGTATCATCACCAATGAAGAACTCAATAAATGGATTTTCTTTTGTTATTTTATACTTTTTCATCAATCCAATATTTCTTGTTTCCTGATCACAGATTAAACATTTGACAATAAGGCCGACTTCAAACAGCTTCTGGATTGTATCCATCATAATTACATGTGTTCTCGCTGAATTACCACTTTTTCCTAGTAACCAATATCCAACTGTTTATTTTATTGGTTTATTTATCCATGTAATTATCGCTACCAAGGCACAGTGAGCTACTTCTTTTGTACGTCAAGTCCCGTCATCAGCATAGCCATGAAAAAAATCATTTGCAGCATCGTAGTGGACTTCTGTGGCCAAACTTATTTCATCGAATAGAATACTAACGAGACGATCATGAAAAGTGCAATTCCGAAAATTATTCTTTAGCTGATTTAAGACAGTAAAATTTAACCCTGGAGATATTGAGAATTTATTTTGGTACTCATTGAGAGTTCTGATGGTTGGTATGTGTAAAAATTTTTGTAACAGCTTATATGTCTTCGGAGAATGATATTTGATCGATAATGCGATATCTTTCACCTCATCACTGTAGCGTTTAGCATATTTGTTTTTTACTGACAGGCGCAATTGTGATGCGAATAAAATTAATGCTTCTTTTTCTAAAAATTTTGATGATGCATTAATTATAGTTTCAACATCTTGTTTAATTTTTATCCGCGATGCGAATTTTTTCTCCTGTCTGTATCGATTAATTTGGCTTCGCAATCTCGCGATCATCCTTGATTTTTTGTGCAGCCTTAAAGACTTCGGTGTAAGTAGGATATTTCTCTGTTTAGCACATGGTATATTCGTCGGTGATGTAATTGTACGGTTGGGTGGTGTATTGCTCGATGAAAGATCTAGCTTCCGTGAAAGCATATAATTTCTCTTCGGTGTACTGCATAATGTTTCTGCTCCACAATTTTGCGCATCAGGGGATCCCTCAAATTCTCGTTCATCTTCAAAGAAAAAAAAAGTTGGAAAAGTGTGTTGTGACAGAGTTTTGCAAATTCATGAAGTTATTGCGTTTGTGATTGGTAGATTTAATAATGAAAAAAAAATAGGAAGGTAAATGGAATAGGAATTTATCCGGTTTTACAACCGAATCATGTGAATGCCATTTGTAATCAAGTAAGGTTTGTTTGGGTGTTGATAGTGAATTCGACATTGCAATTGAGGTACACATCAATGAAAAATCAAAATAATTATTTTATAATCATACATTTCTCACTATTGTTTATGAAGTTTAATTCCCAACTAAATTAAAATTTTAGTATATCAACATTTTACCATTTTTATTATTTGGAAGATAAGAAAATATAACGATAAATTGTTGCAATTGTCATTACTTAGTAACAGTCCATTAAATACATTTTTTCAGCTTCAATGAGCTAACTATTCTGTCATATAGTAACTATAGATACACTATTGACAATTTGATTTACATGATTTTGACAAGATTATGTATAATTATTCTCTGTGATAGACAAATATAAAAAAAAAATATCACATTTTCTTTAGCTTCAAAAATAATAAAAAGTACAGAAAATTGTAAAGCCATTTCATTTGTACATCCCAGAATCTTTAAATCTATTTTTTAAACTATATGCTTTAAAATTGTTTCCTCATTACGATTAAAATTATTGCGTTTTCTATCGCTTCACCAAATTCTCTCACTCGACACAAATCCCAAAATTTTGAATTTCAGGCTTATACACAATTAACCAATTGTGTATAGATTTAATTGAAGCATTACTTTCTGTTGAAGCAGAAACATCTCTTACCTCTAATCGAAATCTTCACTAAACTATTGGTTTCAATGTTAATTTCAGCTGATTCGTTATCTTTTGCTTTCAGAATTTCAAAAATAATGCCGTTGTCATTATGCAAACAACCGTCTGAAAATAAAAGATAATCATTATAGGTTTTTTCTTAATTTTATTTCATTAACAAATATAAATAGGCTTTTCTAAAATATTAATTTCTACTTTACTTTACCTTTCAGAGCAGGGCGTTCAATTATAATTGCTTCACTCGTAGGATATTCCAATGTTACTCCTCGCTTTGCCGTTACTGAAGAATTAGTTAGTGTAGCTTTGGGTGTCTCATCAGTTTGAAGGATTCGACGTTCATTACAAACACCTTGAGTTCTCTCCAAGATTTCTTTTGGTGGAAGTAAAGTAGGCACGGCATTAGGAACCAACAGTCGTTTAGGAGGAGTATTTTTCTTGATATCACGTTTATCGAAATGATCAGAACAGATTCGCAAGTTTTGAGTAGATCCTTCGAATTCAGCAAATTTTATCCACTGTTCGCGTCTATGAAAATACATTTATAAATCTATTAACTAAAGTTATATGATTAAAATAGAATTAACTTTCAATTTTGTATACTTTGATGAGAACATGAATCATTTAAAACTAAAAATATTTACAGGACATGAACATTTCAAAATGTCAAAGCTGATAGAAATTCAATATCTAACCATAAATTTTAAAACGCAACATTTGTTTGAGTAAAATTATTTACTTACATTAATTGCTTTTTCGGCCATAAAAAAAAAGAATGGTCTTTGTGTTTATCTGGTCTTCGATGGCATCCCTTCACATTGCAACGAACCATGTTGGTTTAATTTATATTAATAAAAATTAACATTTACACACAGTCCGAGCTTCACAATGCTTAACCACTCTCTTTGTGTATTTGTTCTCCCACCATTATGAATACTTTGAACCGCCATGACAGTATTTTAGTACTTGAACACAACTACCAGGCGGCAGTTACATCGGGTATACGCGACCTTCCCCTCTATCTTATACTCTTTGAGTAGTCCAATATTGAAAATATAAGCGATGTGACCAGTTTTGTTTTAAGAGGGATAGAAAGTGCGTTTTTATGCAATTTAATTCGATATAACGTTATATGAACCCTACTTGAGATGTATGTGACGTGCTTAGACCAAGACAAATTTGATTGTAGAATAATTCCAAGACTACGTGCATGATGGACATATGGGAGTACAGTCTGATTAATGGTTATCACTGGTAACGTACCAACTTCAATGTTATTAATGTACGCTGCACTTCCCATAATTCATATTTTAGTTTTCTCCAGATTTAGTTTTGAATCATTATCAATGGCATATTGTGAAATAGCATTTATATCATAACGCATTTCATCAATTGCACGATCAATTTCTGATGGCACGCAGTCCAGATATATTTGTACGTCATCTGCAAAAATGATATGTTTTGAATATTTTAATACTTTGCTGATATCATTGATAAACAATGAAAACAGCAATGGACCAACAACTGATCCTTGTGCCGATCTTTGACCACTGCGAACATGTTGAATGTGCAACGTCTATAACGCATTGAAGTCTATTTGTAAGGTACGAACAGATTAGCTTCAATGCCGATGGTGAAAATCCAATTTTTGCCAATTTATCAAGTAATTTTCCGTGTGGAACCATGTCGAACGCCTTTGAGTAGTCAAATAATACCAATATCGTTACTTTTCTTTTATCCACAGATTGTCTTACATCATGGTTCAATTTGATAAGCGTAGACTGAGTGCTATAGTATTTTCTGAATCCTGACTGGAATGGATCCCATAAATTGTTCTTATTTAGATAGTTCATAATTTGTTTGTGTAGTAATTTTTCAAACACTTTTCCTAATTCCCTAAAGCTGGATATTGGCCTTGTGTCAGCCGGAGATTTTGGTAAATTGATTTTTAGTAGAGGTTTAATGTAAGATTTTTTCCAATTATCGGGGAACGATGATGTTTCAACACAGTAATTATATATAAGAGTTGATAACGACGTTAGTGAACCTGCTAACATTTTAATGATTGATGGTGATATACCATCTGGACCAATGGTGTGTGCGTTGGATACAGATAAAAGAATCTGTTGATGTATTTCAACATTATCAACATTTATAAATTTAAATTGTTCTACATCGTGCCGAACACATTTTATCGCATCATCCAGGTCTTCCAGTTTGAATGACGACGTGTTATTTGATACAGTTTCATAGTGATCCATAAGTGCATTCGAAGTAAAGAAATTGAATTGTGCCGATGAACTAGTTTTGACTAATCCCATTGACGTCATTTCACGCCATATAACTTAGGCATCTCTAATATCTTTGAGTTTATCCATTATAAATTTGTTCTTTGCCTCTTTGAGCTTTACGGAAAGATCATTACGATATTGTTTGTAGATTTCATAGTCGAGTACTAATCCTGATCTCTTCGCATGCTTATATAATTTATTTTTCTGTTTAATTTTACTTTTGAATGTTGTTGTGACCCATGGAAATTTATGATTCTTTTATTTAAATCTTTTTAGTGGAGCAAGCTTGTCCAATGAATTGATGATGTGCAATTGCATATCTGATATAATATTACTGATGTCAATGCTAATTGTCGTGGAAGAAAATTTGTCACAAAGAGAAGTGAGGTTGGCACGAACAAGTTCATTAAATTTATTTGTATCAATGTTGTAATATTCGCGTCGTTGTATCCAACGTTCTATGGGTGGTTTTGATGTGACATTGTATGTAACAGAAATTAAATCATGACCGGCAATGAATAGAGAGTTAGATTTTGTGTGACTGACAATTTTTTCTATGTCACTAGTTAGAATTACGTCAAGCCACGTGTCAGAAATTGCTGTGTGATGAGTAGCTTTATGTGGAATAATTTTCAATGCCAGGGAAGCAGCTATATCTCTCAAATAGTTAGCTTCAAAAGTATGCGACAATAAATCACAATTTAGATCCCCAGTGATAATAACATTTCTGGCACCAGTATAGTATATATTGAATACATTTATAAATTTGTTGAGTAGAATACCTTTCGGTCTTCTATATAGTGTTGCAAGTAAGATACTGTCTTGGTTTGGTAATATAATTTTGACTATCATAAATTCTGGTTCATTTAGAGTAAGGTTGGGTGACATCAAGATTATGGTAGATTTAAATAGATTTTTTACGAAGCACGCAACACCAACACCAAGACATAATGTGCGATCATTTCTTAACAGAAAGTAACCATGAATTTCAACCATTTAGTCGACTATTCCAGGTTTTAACCAACTCTCTGATATAGTGATAATATCACAGTTGTGATCAACAGTATGTGCATGTATTTGGTCTATATGTGCATGAAGTGAGTTTGCATTAATATGACATATGATGATGCTGGAAGATGTTTTGGTTGACGCGCATGGTCTGAATGGTAGTGTGCCATATAGTCAATCCGATTTAATTTTAAGCAAATCGATGTCATGTTATATTTCAATCATTTGAGAGGACTCATTTTTACGAACCGTAATTTTGCCATTTTTGATCCAAACATATTTCCATTTATGTAGTTTTACTAAATCCTTAGCTTTGCAATAAAGTGAATGCATCTCTGTGGTGAGAAATTCATTAACATAAATATTTTCCGATATAGTGCAATCAAATACTTGGCTTACCTTTAAAATTAGATAAATATGGTATTAATAGTAAATTATATTAGTTAGGAAATGCTGTCCAGGCGCCGCCCGATGGCTGGTTCATCACTGAATCTCATCTGAGTGAAAAAATTAATAACTATAAGGTCGTGAATTGCAATGTGTACATGCACGATAGAAAATACACACTTAAAGATAACAACTCATTACACCTCATGCTGATAGCGGAGTAACATTGCTTGTTAATGAAAAATTCAATATTGAAGAATCTATACATAAACGGAATGAATTATTAACATTAAACTCAATAGAAGCTCCTGCAATCAAGTAAGACGAAATGGTATTTGTGGTAGCGTACAAGCCGCCCAAACCTCTAATTAATAATAAAGATCTAAATTTGCTCTTTTCAATTATATAAATAATAAAGTCATATTAGAAGGTGACTTAAATGCTAAACAGCCAGCGTTACGTACGAGAAGTTCGAATTAATCTCGACGTATTATTATAAATGTATTAACTAAGTAATAAAATCAAAGGTTTAACCATTATTGATTCTGATGAGTGCTACCATTATACATCTCTAAGTAAATTTGCGTCCGTTCTGTACAATTTATTATTTAAAAAAATGTTGACTTCATACCTGTACAAACTATGACCTATAGCCTCGGTCGCACAGAAAATTTCGTTCCAAATAAATTCAATTATTCTGAAATCGACTGGAAACTCTTGAGAAAAAAATTGGACGATAACTGGCATATAGTAAATAACCTAATTAACAATCATGTTATAAAGCGAACAAAACTGAAATTGAATTATGAAGTGCATAAAGCAACTGACGAACCTACGATTGTATGGACGCAAATTGACCCAAATAAGAATATTAAAGGTAGAATTAACACTTTCAAAAGAATTGAAACTGAAATAATAGACTCAACAACGAAATCAAAGTCGAACTTAATAAACCCAAAAATGATGAAATAGACAAATACAATCACCTATATTAATATTCATTCTCGTTTCCGTATTTATAAGTGGAACATTGATATGTTATGAATGTGCATTCATATTGATAAATTGGACTCATATTATTTATAAGTTCAAGTTGAAAATATACAAGCATAAATGAATGTATAAAGATCATTTGTTTCTTTTTTGTCTCATTTATTAATTGAAAATTCATTTGTCTCCAAATATGCATTCATATTTATCAATTAAACTTATCATAACTATAAATTCAAATGGAAAATATACAATAATAAACTCATGTATTAATATTCAATGTTTATCGCTTTAATGAACTCATAAATATGAATTCAAACTTATATTCTATATTAGTTGAATCATAAATTTAATAAGTGTGCAAACAAATATATGTATATATTTTTACTCACTCATTAAATGATTGGTGAATAATCTCACGAGAAGTCATGTGGAGATTTTGTTCCGCCAAAGCTATCATCTTTCTCGTAGCTGGTCTTGTGATATGTGTTTTGGGGGGCGAGTGATCGTGTTCATCTGACAGCACAACCTCTCCGCCTGTAACGATCGCACTTACGCGGCATTTGAATAACGTAGTTGAAATATAAATTCAGTTTAATAGTTTCTTGTTGTATGGAATTTGTGTGTTCAATCATGTAATGGTTTCGTGGTTGGTTGTGACATCTATTGATGAAAATTTGTATTAGTGTATTCAACCACGCTCTGCTACGATGATGGCTCTGTAATTTTTCTTGTTGTTCATATATATTAATTTTAATTTTAATAAAAGTACAAAATTGTTACAATTAACCTATTTATTTATATGTGGATCTGTTTTTGTGTGCTGGTTCTGATTCACTGCAATATAGATTTCAATAGGTTATGGGCCCAGAGCTAGACTCGGAGTGATCAATTTGTATGTGGAATTTTGTGTATTGTAAATTACACGTTTGTGATATTTGAGGTTAGATTCACATATGCAGTTTTAGCACGTGAAAGGTCATTCGAGAAAATTCGAGAACATTCAATTAAACCAAATTTTGACAAATTATGGCAACATTAAACAAAGTACAATTTGAAAAATTGAATACACAAAACTATTTTACATGGAAATTTCGCATGGAGCATTATTTGAAAGCTGATAAATTATGGAATGTTGTAATAACAAATGCACCAGAATTGAATGCAGCAAGAAATAATCAAAGCGAAATTAATACATGGAAGGAAAGTGATGAACAAGCACTTGCAAGAATTGTTCTGTGCATTGAAGATAATCAGGTATGTCATGTTCGTTCAGCAAAGACATCAAAGGAAGCATGGGATGCATTAAAACAGCAACATGAAATGAATACTCTCACAAATAAAGTTAGCATCATGCGTCGAATTTGTGGTTTGAAATTATCTGAAGATGGTGATATGGAAAAACATATTGCAAGTTTAACAGAAATGTTTCAAAGATTAACTGACTTAGGTGATTCGTTGGCAGATGAGTGGAGAGTTGCATTAGTGTTGAGCAGTTTGCCATCAAGTTATGATTCATTAGTTACAGCATTAGAATCACGTTCAGAAGCTGACTTAAAACTTTCAATGGTTCAAGAAAAATTAATTACAGAATATAATCGTCGTATTGAAAGTAATGGTGATTCGAAAATGCAAGCTGTTTTGAAAACAGTGGACAAATCAAGTAAACTCCGGTGTTTTTTCTGTAAAAAGGAAGGTCATTTAAAAAAGGACTGCAGAAAATACAAGAAATGGAAAGCAGATAAAGGAAATGACAGCAAAAGTGAAAAAGCAAATGAAGTTCAAGAACAAAATGCAGAATATTTATTCACAGTTAAAATGCAAGATGAAAAAACAAACCACTGGATAATTGATTCAGGTGCAACATGTCATGTATCATCAGAAAAATGTTTGTTTGAAAACATTGATGCCACACACAGTGATTTAACTACAGCAAATGGTGAAAAAATCAAAGTTAGAGGGAAAGGTACTTGTATTGTTGAATTGTTCAACAAAAACAATCAGATTTTTTCAATTAAAGCAACAGATGTATTATATGCACCAGCAATCAATGGAAGTTTATTGTCAGTGAAGAAGTTGATCGATAAAGGTTTTTCAGTTAATTTCACCAGTAATGCATGTGAAATAAAGAAAGGTGACCAACAGGTAGCAATAGCTAATGAAAGTTCAGGTTTGTACATTTTGCGTCAACCAAATAAAGTTTATAAAGTTACACATGAGCACAACGAGAATTGTATTCACAATTTGCATCGAATATTTGGTCATCGTGATCCAGAAGCAATAAAGGCAATGTGTTCAAAGAAATTGGTTGATGGTGTTCAAATAAGAGACTGTGGTATCAAGAAGCAATGTGAAGTTTGTCTGGAATCAAAGCAAACACGTTTACCGTTTCCAAAGCAATCATTAAATAAATCACATAAAGTTTTAGATCTGATTCATACAGATGTTTGTGGTCCTATGCAAACGGTTTCACCAAATGGTAAAAGATATGTCCTGACATTCATCGATGATTTTTCACGTTATACAGTAATGTATTTATTGAAGGAAAAATCAGAAGTTGAAATCAAATTAAAAGAATACATAGCGTGGGTGAGCAATAAATTTTTATGCAAACCAAAGATTATTAGATCAGATCGAGGAGGAGAGTATGTTGGTAGAAAAACAGTATCGTATTTAAAATCACAAGGCATTCAAATTCAGTATACAGCTCCATACACATCGCAGCAGAATGGAATTGCAGAACGCAAAAACAGAACATTAATTGAAATGGCAAGATGTATGTTAACAGATGCAAAGTTACCATATATATATTGGGCAGAAGCTGTCAACACAGCGAATTATTTACAAAATCGATTACCATCTAGATCAATTGACAAAACACCATTTGAGTATTGGAATAACAGAAAACCGAACATGAAACATTGTGAAATATTTGGATCTAAATGTTTTGTTCATGTTCCATCAGAAAGAAGACGGAAGTTGGAAAATACAGCAATTCAAATGATTTTTGTTGGCTACGATGAAAATTCAAAAGCATACAGATGTTATGATCAAAGAAATCGTACATTGGTAATCAGTCGAGATGTACGTTTCATCAACAGTGAACAGTCAAATTCATCATATAAGGAAAATCAAGTCAATAATGAAGCACTGGTTGAAGTTGAAACAGTTAAGAAAAATAATGAAAAAAGAAAAGAAATTGACAATGATGCAGAGAATATTGCTGAAGGTGAAATTGAAAATCAATTAGATGATCCACATTATAAATCATTTGGTGAAGAAACAGTAGTTGAAGCAAATGAAGAACCAGTAACACGTGCTTCAACAAGATCAAATAAAGGTAAACCACCAAGACGATTGATTGAAGAAATGAATATGGTTCAAGAAAAGAATATTGAGCCAAGAACGTTATAGCAAGCATTGTCAAGTAAAGAAAAAGAAAAATGGATATGTGCAATGGGAGATGAAATGAAATCGTTAAAGAAAAATTGCACATGGGATCTATGTGAATTACCAAAAGGTAGAACAGCCATTGGATGTAGATGGGTATATAAAGTAAAAACTGATGCTGATGGTAAAGTAAAACGTTTCAAAGCAAGATTAGTTGCACAGGGATATTCACAGAAATACGGAACAGATTACGATCAAGTTTTTGCACCAGTAGCACGACAAACAACGTTTCGAACAATATTGGCATTATCATCAAAAGAAAAGTACATAGTCCATCACACAGATGCAAAAACAGCATTTTTAAATGGCCAGTTAAGTGAAACAATTTACATGAAGCAACCACCAGGTTTCGAAGAAGGAGATGAAATGGTATGCAAATTAAAGAAAAGTTTATATGGATTAAAGCAAGCAGCTAAATCATGGAACGATGCAATACATTCGGTGTTGATAGAAGCAAAGTTTCAACAGAGCAAAGGTGATGCATGTCTATATACACGAAAATTTGGGGATAAATGGTGTTATCTGTTGATATATGTAGATGACATGATACTAATGGCAAAGTCAACAGAAATCATCAATGAAGTTAAGAAATTTATTTCATCAAAGTTCGAGTTGGAGGATTTAGGTGATATTAAGTATTATCTTGGTATTGAAATCAATAAGTCAGTTGATGGTTATTATCAATTATGTCAATCCAATTACATTAACAAAATTGCATTTGATTATGGTTTAGCAGATGCAAAAGAATCAAATGTACCAATCAGCGTGAATTATGGAAAAACAACAAAAGTTGAAGATGAAAAATTTTTAACAGATAATACAGCATATCAGAAGTTGATTGGAAGTTTGTTATATGTTGCAGTAAATACACGACCAGATATTGCAGCAAGTGTATCAATTTTGTCACAACGAGTTTGCGCTCCACGTCAAGAAGATTGGAACGAATTGAAACGTGTTGTGAAATATTTAAAGGGTACAGCAAACCTGAAATCGACACTTGGTGATAAGCAAAGTAATGAAATGATTTGTGGTTATGCAGATGCAAATTGGGCAGAAGATCGATTCAATCGTAAATCAAATAGTGGTTACATATTCAAAGTATTTGGTGGACCAGTCAGTTGGGCATGTCGCAAACAAAATTGTGTGGCACTTTCGTCAACAGAAGCAGAATTTATTGCGTTGTCAGAAGCATGTCAAGAAGCAGTTTGGATTAAACGTTTATTAACTGATATGCATTTAGATATCAAATCACCAATCAATATATTTGAAGACAATCAAAGTTGTTTGAATCTTATCAAAGAAGAAAAATTGTCAAACAGAACGAAGCACATCGATACACGATACAATTTCGTTAAGGATTATATAGAGAAGAAAATTGTATCATGCACAGTTTAATAGTTTCTTGTTGTATGGAATTTGTGTGTTCAATCATGTAATGGTTTCGTGGTTGGTTGTGACATCTATTGATGAAAATTTGTATTAGTGTATTCAACCACGCTCTGCTACGATGATGGCTCTGTAATTTTTCTTGTTGTTCATATATATTAACTTTAATTTTAATAAAAGTACAAAATTGTCACAATTAACCTATTTATTTATATGTGGACCTGTTTTTGTGTGCTGGTTCTGATTCACTGCAATATAGATTTCAATAGTTTTTGACGCACAAATATATCTCCGGCCCGGATAATTTGTGTTGGCGTGAAAATGGAAGTTTTGGTAAATATATTTGAATGTTCCATCACGATCTCCACCAATGATTTGCATAATAAAGAATATGAATGCAGCACGAAAAAATATATTACACACACATGTTAAACGAACAATCAAAATAAAACGTAACAGGAACGAATGAATAAACAAAAAAAAAAAAAATATATACTTAATGAACTTGAGAAAATATGATCAACAAATATAGTGTTTTTATAACTTTAGTCCTCGATGGTTCGATTCCAAATGATCCGATCGGAGGACGACGATTTGTGTAAACGAATGAACAGTATTAAATACGTCATATGAAACAATTGAGGAGATTAAATAATTGATAGACGTAAACTTGATCATCGAATGATATGAATGAGTATTTGGAGTAAAAAATGAAAATAATAAAACTTTGAATCATATGGTCATTTATTTGTTATGAATAACGTGCACGATCAAACATATGTATTCAGGCAGATTCAAATTTTCAAACAATTTGAAAAATCCAAATGAATTACGTGTTCACAAGGGTGTTTCATTTATAGGCGATATTGTTTTTCCGTGATCAGCGAAAATAAGATAATTTATGGAAAAAAAAATATTACCGTTTGAAAACGAATTATAACTAAATTGGAGGCTTCGCTCTATCGAACATTCGATTTTCCGTATGAAAAATACGATAAAATTTTGTAGAGTATTAAATTTCCTATGAAAAAGTTGTCTACCGCAAACGCTTTCTGACTAACAGTTTTCAAGTTGTAGAGCTGAAAAGCTGAGAGTCGATCATAATTGACAACAAATTTCCTTTGAACTGTGATTTCTTCATCTGACATTAATTGTTATCTTGAAATGAACTCTATGAAGCTTGTTAATTAACATTGAACCACATTGAACCACATTGTTAATTAAGCATTATGGACTTTGTAGTAGAACAATAATTGATTTTGGTTCAATGAATTACAGTTTGGAGAAAATTTGTTGTCAATTGTATTCAACTTCAACATTTCCAGTTTGACAATTCGAAAACGGTCGGTCAGATAGCGTTTGCGGTCAAAAACTTTTTTGTAGCAAATCAGATTATCTATGAAAGCTGTGAATTTATTTTTCTCATAAAAAATTTTTTGTCGTCAAAATATCGCGCTGAAATCGAAAAAAACAATTTTCTCGTGTTATTCGTGTGGAAAATCGAATTTTTGATACAGCGAAGCCTTTAATTAATTTAAATTTTATTTTTCACACATAGTCGATTGAAATGTTACATTTTTTCGGTTTCGTGGTACATGTTGGTGAGAAGTAAAATTTTTTTTTATGTCAAGGGGGAGTTAATGCAGAGTTAAATCCAAGTTTAGAGAATCGCCACCCTTATATTCCTGCCGCCATTTTGAAAAAGGGGGTGCAAATGATTTCACGTAATATCGGCCAAATTACTGGTCGCACAGATCATTTGTGAGAACATTTTTTGTAGCAAATTAAGTCTCTACAACTTCAATGATCGAACTTTTGGTCGTAGAATGAAAAATGAAGGAGTCATTAACGAGAATAGATGAAAATTTGAGGACAATTCGTTTTTTTTTTTTTTTCGTTATAACGTTTTTACTGGTCGTTTTACTAAAAAATGACATCAGAGCACTTTTAAAGGAGAGATTTCAAAGATTAATTGTCACTTATTACTTTTGCAAATTCGTCAATGTATAAAGGTTTCAACAGCGCTGCGAAACTAATACTATTCTCCAGTACTCGTCAGTATACATATCAATAGAAATAATTATGCATAGTTTTCTTTCATTTTTTAATTATTTTCATAAGAAACACTTCAATTATCAAAATTACGATGTTGTGAATGATTAGTAATAAACTCTATTCTCCACTGAAAAAATTTTAAATAATTTGTTTAGAAGATTGATAAAGAATATAATATTTGTATATTAAGTATATTTTCATTTGTGAATATGCAATGACATATAATATTACACAACATAGCATTCAAGACATCAAAAATAACATTCGCTTATAATGTATAATTTGTGTATATTATCAATAATTGGCTCTCATATGATAAATGTTACGGAATTATTTGTTTTGTAATAAAATCACATTAGAAGATTTTAATAGAGGTGAATGAACAAATAATCTACGGACATTTTATAGTCTGCAAAATAATCTGTAAAGAAATGAATTGTTGGTAGTTCATTTGTCAAATCATTCTCGTCCATCAATTGGATGATAATCATGGTGTTGCTACCGGTCTCACTTCCTCCAACACAAGACACAGCCCGCTTGCACAGCTTCCGAGTATATCATCAGATCTAGTCATGGCTCGGGACTAACAATGATGCTGAAAATTGGAGCTGGAAAAAGTATGGACACATATTAATGCCCGTCTAAATTTCAAAACCTCCAGCACCCTCTAATGTCGGAAGATAGGTCTCTGATGTTCGAGAGCGTGCCTGAATTGTTCTTGAAAGACCTGTAGCAACACCATGAATATCATCCAATTGATGGACGAGAATGATTTTGAGAATGAACTACCAACACAGCACCAACTCAATAACCTTCCTCGATGATAAGATATCGGAAATTGAAGTAACGGTAACTCAAGTAGTTACTGAGCCGCAGCCTGGCCCATCGAAAAAATTGAGGACACATTAGATTCATTTCTTTACAGATCATTTTGCAGACTATAAAATGTCCGTAGATTATTCGTTTATTTACCTATATTAACATCTTGTAATGTAATTTTATTGCAAAACAAATAATTCCGTAACATTTATCGAATGAAAGCCAATTATTGATGATATAAACAAATTATACATAATAAGCGAATGTTATTTTCGATGTTTTGAATGGTATGTTGTGTAATGACATATAATATTTTATATGTCATTACATATTCACCAATGAAAATATACTTAATATACAAGTATTATATTTTTTACCAATTTTCCAAACAAATTATTTAGAATTTTTCAGTGGAGAATGAAGTTCATTACTAATTATTTACAACATTGTAATTTCGATAATTGAAGTGTTTCTTATAAAAAAATGAAAAAATGAAAGGAAACTATGCTCAATTATTTCTATTGATATGTATACTGACGAGTACCGGAAAATGTTGTTAGTTTCGCAGCGCTGTAAAATCTTTATAAATTGACAAATTTGCAAGAGTAATAACTGATAATTATTTCTTGGAATCTCCTCTTTGAAAAAGCTCTGAAGTCATCTTTCCGCTAAACGACCAGTAAAAAAATTATGACGAAAAAAAAACAAATTGTCCTCAAATTTTTAAATATTTTCGTTGATAACTCCTTCATTTTCGATTTTACGACCGAAAGTTACATGACTAAAGTTGTAAGGACTTCAATTTTCTACGAAAAATGTTCTCGAAAGTTATGTGTGCGACCAGTAGTTTGGCCGATATTACGTAAAATCATTTGCTTCCCCTTTTTCATAATGACAGCCGAAATATAAGGGTAGCGATCCTCCAAACTTGGATTTACCTTTGAATTAACTCCTCATTAACATGAAAAAAAAATTTACTGCTCACCTATATGGTAAGTAAAAAGTAATATTTCAATGGACTAACAAGAATATATCATTTTCCATAACTTATCACCTTGTCACGTGCCATGGAAAATAATTTCCGCCTACAAATGAAACACTCTTGTGTCCACACAAACATTTATACAACTATTGGAAAAAAATAATAATAACAGACGAGAAAATTTTTATTCATGGATAAAAAAAAATAGCTTGTTGATATTGACACGAAAATTATGATTTTCTAAAACATGGTATATTACATTCATCATACTTACATACAAATGGATTTTGAATGTTGATTATTATATACTTATCATAACATATATATTTGTGAACTTTTCCAATTTATTATGTAACTAATATGAAAATTATTCATGTGCACGGCTGATGAATTTGTCTTCATGAACTTGAGGTATGTAATACAATGAACCTATCGACATTAAATAAAATTGGAATTGAGAAAAAATCATGACAATAAAAATGATAATAATCCTGCCATAAATATATGTATTTATTAGGGTGTCCCTTAAAAAGGGTGTTTTCGAATTTCTTCGCTCTCAGGAGCTTAAGTGTTTCCAAAGTGGTAAAAAAAAATCCCACGAAATTTGGAGAATTTAATATTGACTGTGAAATAGTGCGCATTGCAACCAAAGTTTCTTATGGAAATAACATGAGAGAAATTCTTTTCGTTCTTCAGAATTTTGTAACTGAAAGACAAATTAATTTAAAATTTTAACTCTTATATATTCTTATGTAGAATCGAACGCTCTACAAAAAAGGTCTTCTATAATTTTTCGCTAAGTCTATTGGTTCAAAAGTTATTCGAGCTCAAAGTTTGATTTTTATATCATCATCAATATCATCAAGTACATTTATAAAATAAACAATTGTAATATGAGATATATTACATTTTTTTTTTGTAAGTTATTCTATCTATGCTCAATTTATGCAAGTATAAGTTTTTTTTTTTGGGGATTGAAGTCAATAAATATGTTTCGTCGATTAAGCAATGTACAATTTTTCTAATATTGAAGAATACAAAATTAAAGTACCGGTGAAATACATCATTTGAATGCTTAACTCTAATCAAGTTTCATATTTTCAATCATCGAACTTTTCAGACTGTCATCATAATGTTGCTTGTATTCTGCTGAAAATTGAATTATAAATTGTGCCTACTCGGGATTTTCACTCATTATACAATTTTAATGAACAACAATGAACAAAACTATATTAGAGAATCACATTGAAGATATTCATCAATTTGTCCAAGAGCAACTGGACTGCAAAATTAAAAAAATCAATTTTTGAAATTTGCATTTTCTTAGCTACAGTACATATCAAAGCGTGGTTTAGTTGTCCTCTGACATCTGACGCCCCAAACAATGATTCATTGTTTATAAAAAAATTGATTGATTATGAATCAATGGATGCTAAAATATCACAAGTGGCATTAAAAAAGTTTAGCAAGCACTTGTGGTATTTGAACCCGGAAACTGCAACTATAGCGTTCTTTGATGAAAAAGTGTCATTATATATTAAAAAGCAAATGATGATTATGTTGAAAAGTATTGACAAAAAATCAGAAAAGTCAAAACGCCTAGAAATTAAAAATGTAAGTGACTTATATAACTTGAACATGGCCTCGTTTATATCGTCAAGGTCAATGCAGTTTTTTGAACGGTTTGAAATAAATACAGATTTTTTTAGTTTGAATCGATCTGAATGGCATATAAATGACGATTTCAGCAAAGGTTTAATGTTGATGAGAAATCTGGGAGTAGTCAATGATATAGACGAGCGTGCAGTTAAACTAATTGAAGATTATAATTGCATGTTGAGTAAGAATTCCGAGCAGACACAATTTATAATTCAATTTTTAGCGGAATACGAGCAATATTATGATGACAGTCGGAAAAGTTCGATGGTTGAAAATATGAAACTTGATTAGAATTAAGTATTCAGATGATGTATTCCACCGGTACTTTAATTTGGTCTTCTTCAATATTAGAAAAATTGTACATTGTTTAATCGACGAAACATATCTATTGATTTGGATCCCCACAGGAAAAAACTTATACTTGCATAAATTAAGCATGGATAGAATAACTTACAAAAAAAAAATGTAATATATCTCATATTACAATTGTTTATTTCATAAATGTACTTGATAATATTGATGATAATATAAAAATCAAATTTTGAGCTCGAATAACTTTCGAACCAATAGACTAAGCGAAAAATTATAAGAGACCTACTTTGAAGAGCGTTCGATTCTACATAAGAATAAATAAGAGTCAAAATTTTAAATTGATTTGTCTTTCAGTTACCAAATTCTGAAGAACGAAAAGAATTTCTCTCATGTTATTTCCATAAGAAACTTTGGTTGCAATGCGCACTATTTCACAGTCAATATTAAATTCTCCAAATTTCAGGAGATTTTTTTTTTACCACTTTGGAAACACTTAAGCTCCTGAGAGCGAAGAAATTCGATAACACCCTTTTTAAGGGATACCCTAATGCATATATATTGATATGTCCGAAGTTCCTGACATTCCTTAACTTGGATTTGAGATTCAATATTGAAACACTGCTACTTTTTTTCATGATTCAATAAACTACTATAAAAATATTGAAAATGACTTCGGTAAATGCGGACACTTGAAATCATCCTCATAATATTCCTAGTAGTCTTTTAGGTCATCAGTATAAATTACAGCCTTCCATATCGATATCGAACTGAATTAATAAAATCAAGTGTAAGGGTTGCTGTAGGGTGGTTTCTAGTGGTTGTGGACACTCGAAATCATGCTCAAGATCTTTCTAGTGGTCTCTCAAGTCATCAATATGAATTTCAGCGTTTCAACCCTGAATGAAGCTGAGATAAAAAAATCATAACATCAAGGGTTGCTCAGTTTAAGGGATGCACATAGTTATTCATCATTTTTGTTCATTTAAACTGAAATGGATGACATAGCAGTTTGGTTAGTTTTGATCACCACCCAGCCAGCGTGGAATGTTGCAAGAACGTTGCAGGAATGTTACATCCGCAACGTTAAACATTGCAGGGAACGTTGCAGCAACATTCCTGCAACATTCCTGCAACGTTCCTATGCCCGCCTCTCTGCAACGTTCAGATTGTTGCAGGAATGTTGCAGGAACGTTGCAGGAATGTTGTAGCAACATTCCCCAGTAATGTTCAATATCTTGTGAATTAGGAATATTGTTCATTGATTACACGACTTCACAACAAAATTTTCGTTGTTAGTCCTAGAGTTTATTCTATGATTTTTCGATTATTTATGTACAAAAACGAAAAGGAAATACCTTCTTTTGATGTTAAGTTTGCTTTTGTAATAGTTATAGTAATAATACTCATTTTCGATTTTTTTCATAAATCTCAATAAATTCTAATATATTCAAAAATACCGCGAGATCAGAGTGGGGTTATTATGTTTACGCAGTGCCTCTAGATGGCACTCGAGTGGTGAACAGCGTTTATTTGTTTTGTACAAGTCTAGAAAAAGTTAAAATTTCATCGCGAAAGTGTAAATATGATGCTGATGCATTTTGTGACATATGTGGTCAATTTATTAAAGTTCGAGATGTGAAATATGAACTAAAGATATCTAACGTTCTCTGTGAAGCCTACGAAGCATATTTTGACTGCCCGATTCAGAATCAAGACAAGCCATGGGCTCCCCATGTTACTTGTAGTTATTGTAAAAGATGTTTTGAAGGTGAGCAGTTTTCAATTAAGCAGTGAATCAAATGTAATAGACATGAATTTTTTATTTCTATATTTTAGGTTGGTATCGAGGTGAAAAAAGATCTGTGAAATTTGCAATACCAAGAACCTGGCCAGAATCAAAAGACCACGTCAATGACTGCTTTTTTTGCATTGTGAATCTAAGTAAAAGACGTAGAAGTAAAAATGCAAAACCTATCGAATATCCTGACCTTGAATCTTCTTCTGCTCCAATTGCACACGACCTAACACGACCAGTACCTGAGCCACCGATGAAATTATCTCAAAAAGTAGCTCATCTCTTAGTCCTAACAAAAGTATTTCCGATGAAGAATTTTTACCTTCACCGGAACAACCAAAACACCATCTTATTACAACTGAAGATTTTAACGACTTGATAAGAGATTTGAATTTACCAAAAAAAAAGCAGAGCTTTTAGGCTCTCGTCTGAAATAGTGAAATTTGCTTGTTGATGTTAATCTGACGGATCATCGAATTAGGCATGAAACATTCTCAACTTTTTCACAAAAGAAGATGGACTTTGTTTTTGCAATGACATGAAAGGTATGTTCAGAGAAATTGGTATACCTCACAACGGAAATGAATTCTCTTTTCTTCCAATCGCTCACTCAGTACATCTGAAAGAAAATTATGAAAGTGTTAAAATCTTGCTTGAATTTGTAAAGTATCACGAGTATAACTGGCAGCTGATTGGAGATTTTAAAATGGTGGGATTTTTAAGGACGTTCGGTAGAGATAAAACCCTCCAATGAATATTCTTGAAATTTCGATTAGACGTTCTCATTGTTGTTACAATAACCCTGTCAAAATTTCAAGAGGTTCATCTGTTTCGTTTTCGAAATATTGAATTTCAAAGTTCAGTCATTTTAACACGGTCGCTTATGGGAAAACTGATAAAAACTCAGTTTTAAGAAAATTGACCTAATGAATTTCGCCAATTTTTTTATATGTCACAGATGATGCTATTAATTTCATATATACCAATTTTCGTGACGATCATCTGATTCGTTTATTGATAAAAAAATAAATAAGAGTTCGACAGAAACGTAACGGCAACGTCGCTAGTGGCGGGAAATTCAAAATGCTCCGGGACGTCATACCGACGCAGCAGACGAGCAAAAGTGCAGACACTGATGCGTGTACATGAACACTTACACATTGAAAACCCGTACGGCGTTGTCAAGTCGTCACTCATCGCTAGTTTTCCCTTGCCCCGTAAATGTTTCTCCCCGCTAACTCTACCGAACGTCCTTAATGGGACTACAGAAAGTGTCCGTGTTATCTGTGCTTATGTAATAGCAGAGCGAATGCTGAGCACCATATTCAACGGTCATGGCCTATCAGAACGGAATTTTGTGTCGGAAAACAAAACGTAAAATGTGTACATTACGTTAGGGTTGATGAAACAATTTGTTAAACAACTGAATGAAACCTCAGAAGCTTTTGGATACTTGAAAAAGTTTTTTCCGAAGTTATCAGACGCAAAAGTCAGAGCTGGAATTTTTGTTGAACTGCAAATTAGAGACAGAATTCCGCCGATGAAAAATTTGCAAAATTGCTGAATTGAACTTAAAGAGCGAGTTGGAAGAGTTTTAGAGCAGTAGATTCTAGATTCTTAGGAAATAACAAAGCTGAAAACTACGTAAACTTAGTTGAAGAAATGTTAAGAAACTTTAAGGCCATGGGCTGCAGGATGTCATTGAAAGTGCATATGTTACCATGCTCATTTGGATAAATTCGAAAACAACATGGAAACGTATTCAGAAGAGCAGGGGGAACGTTTTCATCAGGAGATTATGAACTTTGAACAACGTTATCAAAGCCAATACAATGAACATATGATGGGAGACTATATTTGGGGTTCATTGAGAGAAAGTACTTATGAACATAAAAGAAAAGGTAAATATCTGCACTTTTAAATTGTTTCCCACTTTTTAACAAGTTATTTTGATAGTAAAACTTAATAAAACTGATGAACATATTTATTTGTATGGTTTTACCTTCAATTAATAATTAAAACCACAGATTTTGAAAAATATCGTTCAAACAATCTTCTAGATACAAATGCAAACTTTTTCATGCGATATATTTTTTTTTCGTCCAATTATGACATAAACCATCGAACTTTTATACACTAAAGTCAAAGTCAAATTTTGTGTTGACCCATGTTATGAATGAAATTATATAAAAATATATCATAATTATGATACAGTGCAGCAATATTCATCCAAATATATTTCAGAAAAAAATTCCTTCAATATCCCTATATAATATTCATGTAATAGATCGCAAAACTTCACTTAAACTGAAATGGCCAACTATTAATGAGCAATTCAGTACGTTACAAATATTGCAAAGCATATATATTGTAACGCTGCTCAAATTTTTCCCTTGAAAAATACTTTACCGACGTTATCGTTGTCCTTGAATGGAAGGGATGCCACCCCGATTGCCTGAAATTGGCTAAAGATTATCGGGGAAATCTATTTAATAGTTACAAAAATAACA
This sequence comes from Microctonus brassicae, assembly GCA_918226075.1. Classification (NCBI taxonomy): domain Eukaryota; kingdom Metazoa; phylum Arthropoda; class Insecta; order Hymenoptera; family Braconidae; genus Microctonus; species Microctonus brassicae. The sequence goes on along the minus strand of OW445491.1, from coordinate 8,044,193 downwards.
ACGTTCAGCAATTTATAATTTTAAAAGTAAATTATAATGATATTTATTCAATTTATAATAAAGAAAAAATCCGAATGACAAAACAAGAATAATCTGACTTAAAAATTAATAATGACTTGAACAATAATAATGAATTGAAAAAAAATAATAATGTCTCTTTTTCCTTTGGACTCAATAATAATATATAATATAATAATGCTCTTATAATTTCGGCCGTGAATAATGACGGGTCTATGGCAGTGCGATTCGCTATTAATCTTACACAATATTCTTTAATTCAATATTTTCACTTAAAACCATATCAATCTCAATATTTTAACTACTCAAAATTAATTATTATCCGAAAAATTATTCACTCGTTGCGCTGTGGAATGATAATAACAATGTTATAAGAATGACTCGCCACGTGCTGATTCTTACAATTACGCTATGAGTACTTTATAATTTGAATTATTACCTGATTTTCAGCCACACTCGCTCAATAATTACTAACTTTATTCGCTTTACTCACGAACAATTAATCTTACGCAAAATACAACGTCGATTCACTTTCTTCAACAATTATTTTAATAGATTACGCGCGACACACATTCAACACACATCCGTACACCAAGAGGTTCGCCGTGGAAGTCCCGTCCAAAATGGCTCCTTCCGTCTTCTTCTCCTTCCCAGCATTACCGTAGTAGTCGTTTTATATCCAAATTGAGTCAAAATTATATCCATAATAATTTATTAATAATGATTAATCATCATTCTCGATGCAATTGCATCACTAATCATAATAAGTGATCATTTAATTAGGAAATGGCCATAGTCCGCAGTGTTGCCGCTGCAATGTTCCTGCAACATTCCTGCAACATTCACATGCAATGTTCCCGCTGCAATGATCCAGCAACATTCCTGCAACATTCACATGTAATGTTCCCGCTGCAATGTTCCAGCAACATTCCTGCAACATTCATATTGCAATGTTGCCACTGGAATGTTGCAGAAATGTTGCAGCAACGTTCGCAATATTGCGCAAGGTTCGGAACATTGCTGCAACATTCCACGCTGACTGGGCAGGTGCCGTGTTATTACAGGCGATAATTTCATGAATTTTTAAGATATCACCCGATGATGCACAAAGTAACCGAAAATATCGAAATTCATTTCCTATATTATCGATCAACCGACATTACCTTAAAAATTCAGTTCATGGCGCCCGTCACCTCGTAATTGAGGGCAGTGCAGTCGAAGAGGAGAAATTTAACCAAGTAGAAATTCACCTAAGCCAACAGATTCCCCCGAATCCCCCCGGATCCCTTCAAATCCCCACGAATCCCTCCGAATCCCCACGGATCCTCATGAATACCCCCGGTCCCCCCTGGATCTCTCCGAATCCGCCCGGATTCCACCGAATCACATCGGATCCCCGCGGATTCTTTCAAATCCCCGCGAATCCCCCTGGATCCCCCCAAATCCCGCCGTATCCTCCAAATCACCACGAATCTAGCCGGATTTTCTATATTATCGATCAACCGACATTACCTTAAAAGTTCAGTTCATGGCGCACGTCACCTCGTAATTGAGGGCAGTGCAGTCGAAAAGGAGGAATATACCCAAGTAGAAATTCACTCAAGCCAATCTGTTTGGGATTCAGGGGATCCGAGGGGATCTGGGGTTTCAGGTCCAGCGGAAACAACATGAAACGAATGACGACATCGGATATTAATGTTACTCGAAATGTTGAACGAATGTTTGGAATTTTTTCGTGTATGTCATCACAGAAAATGTGCCAAGAAAGAATGAAGCAAGAATCTAGTCGATATTGAGGACAATGTGCTTTTCAGATCTTGAATCGACAAAAATACATGGGACGAATGACGACATCGAATATTCATTCAACTCAAAATCATGAACGATTTTTTTGAATATTTGTGTATATGTCATTACAGAATATGGTGCTAAAGTAATGAAAGCCAGAATTGGATCGATATTGAGGCGGATGAGCTTTTAAGATCTGGAATCGGCGATAAATACATGAAAAAATGACGTCATAGAAGATTCTTGTAACTCAGAACCTTGAACGAATGTTTCGAATAATTTCATGTATGTCACTACAGGATATGATGCTAGAGAAATGAAAGCCAGAATCGGATCGAAATGAAGAAAAATAGCCGTTTTGCATTCCGAATGAACGAAAAATACATAGAACGAATGACGTAATCATATACTTATATAACTCAAATTTTTGAATGAATATCTCCGAATAAATAATCTTATTCATACTATTGTGCAGAAATTCAAGCAGTTAGACTACGAAGAAATGGATCAGTCCTTGATTATTACACAAGAATCAAAATGTTGAAAAATAACGCAGTAATGGCATTAAAAGATAAATTCAATATAGAAGAAGTTAACGCTATGAAACCTACGCTTACTGGTTTAGCTTTAGAATCTTTCAAACGAGGCTTATCAGATGATCTGTTATACGCAGTCAGCGTTCAAGGTCCTGATACACTCGAAGATGCTTTTGAAATTGTACAAAGAATAGAGCGCGATATGGAAGGCGCTACAGCCTCGAAACTCAAATTCAATTAGATATACAGAATCAAATAATATTCAGCATGAATCAAGGCAACGTTCCCTTACTCCAAAAACAGTTTCATTCAAAGACGAAGATAGAAGAAGTCCATCGCCATATAGGTTAAATATAAGTGATGGACAGTGGCAAAGCGAAAATTTTAAACGAATATTCAATCGCGATAGTCGTTATTCACAAGTCAGACAACAACCAGAACATTCTCGTAATAATTATCCGTCTCGATCACGATCTCCTGTAAATTATAATTATCCACCTTCCTCGGGATATTATCCCCATCCAATGCCATACATGCATGCACCTTATCCTTCTCCATATGGATATTACCCTCCATATCAACCTTATCATCCACCATATTATCAACAACCTTTTAATAGAAATTTTAATTCTCGTAATAACGAACAAAGACCAAATTCCCCATACCCTGAATATAAAGAGATTCCTTCAAATTCGCAAGTAGCTCGTCAAGTGGACGCTATGACAAGCTCACCACAAACCCAGCGTCCCTCGACAGTGAAATTTATTACGATAGAAGAAATGTACGATGGACAAAAGGACGCGGTCAGTCCCCAATAATTACATTATCAGCTCCTGAGTTAAAGACAGGTGAAGCCACTTTCCTGGTAGACACCGGCGCAGACATTAACCTCATAAAAGCCAGTGCCCTTAAATCTCGTTATATTTTGGCAGTACACGAATCAACGACAATCTCGGGTATAACACCAGAGAAAATAACAACTGCAGGATCTACAGAACTAACATTCTTTGAAAACCCGGAAAAATTTCAAGTAGTTAGAGATGAAATACCTATTCCGGCAGATGGAATTGTCGAAATGGACTTTCTTAAAAAGAAAAAAAGTCGAGATCTCTGTTCACCATAATACTATAGTTGCTGATTCTCGCCCCATGCAACCTATACCATTTGATAATACATCTGAAAACGAAGACAGTAATCAAAATGAAATAGTGAATTCTCGCGAAAATAATTCAACGTTTATTCTAAAAGCTCGCACTCGCGCACAGATTTCAATTCAATTACAATCAACTGATTTACGAACGGGATATTTACTTCGAATCAAAACTCATGAACATATTCATATTGGCAATGCTGTAGTTACAAATAGAAATGGCACGTGCCACGTTTTTGCAATGAACGCTTACAAAGATAATATAAAAGTGGAAATACCCCCTCACGAATTAATTCCATTTGATTGTGACAGTTCAGATGATTTCTTTGATGCAGACACAGATAGTGATCATTTTCCAGAAAATATGAGTCGAACGGATAGAGTCATTGAAAGCCTTCGGTTATCACACTTAAATAAAGAAGAACGCGAACATGTTGTTAACCTTGTAAAAGAATGCACATCTATTTTTCATTTACCTGAAGACTCTCTTCCTGCTACTCCAGTCATGCAACACACCATGTACACAGTAGACGATATACCTGTGACCATAATACAATATCGCTACCCTCCAGTCCACAGAGACGAAATGAATAGACAAGTAAATAAACTTTTAAAAGATGGTATAATCACAGATTCAACTTCTCCATATAATTCACCATTGTGGATTGTACCTAAGAAACCAGATTCAAAAGGGAATAAGAGATGGAGAATGATAGTTGATTTTCGTGCATTAAATGAAAAAACTATCAGTGACATATATCCTCTACGCGATATCACAGAAATATTAGATAGATTGGACGGAGCTAAATATTTTTCAACGATTGATTTAGCAAGCGGTTTTCATCAAATAGAAACTAAACCTAGTGATAGACAGAAAACAGCTTTCAGTACCCCAAACGGTCATTATGAATTTGACCAAATGCCATTTTATCTCAAAAATGCACCTGCGCGTTTTCAACGCCTTATGAATGTTGTCCTCTTAGGCTTACAAGATGTTGAACTTTTCGTTTATCCAGACGACATTGTTGTGTTCGCATCTTCATTAGAGGAACACGGTGTGAGAGTACGTAGACTTTTCAATAAACTTGCAAACGCACAATTATCATTACAACCAGATAAATGTGAGTTTTCAAACACAGAAGTTTTATCCATGGGCCACATATTAGGTGACAGTGGAGTCAAGCCTGACCCTAAAAAGACCGAGGCAGTAGAAAAATTTCCCGTCCCTCACACTACTTCTAACATAAGACAATTTCTCGGACTTGCCGGTTACTACAGACGTTTCATTGAAAACTTTTCTGGAAGAGCAAAACCTCTTACCGGATTATTGAAGAAAAATATTGAATTCAACTGGGGTCCAGCCCAACAAGAAAGTTTTGATGATTCACAAACTGCTCTTTCTACAGCACCCGTATTGCAATACCTAGATTTTGAAAAACCATTCATTTCAACAACTGATGCCTCTGATCAAGCAATAGGCGCAATTTTGAGTCAAGGAAAAATCGGCGAAGATAGACCCATAGCATATATGTCGCGAATACTAAGATCCACTGAGAAAAATTATGGCACTACAGAAAAAGAATGCTTAGCTATCATACATGGAGTATTACACTTTAGACCATATCTTTACGGTCGTCATTTTACACTTGTGAGTGATCATGAACCACTTAGATAGATAGATTCAGTGAAACCACCTGTGCAAAGATTAGTGAGATGGAGAACACGCTTAAGAGAATATGAATACACATTTCATCACAAACCAGGTCGGTTAAACGCTAACGCAGACGCCTTGTCTCGAAACCCAGTCATACCTAACGCAGTAGCTTTACCTATTTCATCTGTTGCACGGAAACTCAGTTCTACAAATATCGCTAGACAAGCCACATCTTCTAATACATATGAACCAAGTAAACAAACTGGTCTCATAGATAACAATAGTTCAACCATTGGGCAGCGCGTTCGAGAGAGGAGGCTAGCTACAACTCAACAACCGCTACCTGCGCTCAAAGAACCCCCGCGCCCCACTCTCAACCTCAGGCATCGCCAAATACCTCGTGCCATAATCTCAAAGAAAACTGTAAATAATCCGCCTGTCGCACGCGTAAGAAATAGTGCATTTCCAAATCTAGCTCCTAAAAGAATAGTGACACGCACAGAACCTACAAAACCACCTCTCCCTCCTAAACGCCGTACATAAGCCCTACAATTCGCATTTGATATCGAACCTGAATTCGATCAAACACTACACCCTCTCGCTGATTCAACTTCTTTAAGGGGGGAAATAGGTCTAGGCCAACGATTTTAGACGCATTTTCATGAATTTTTTTAAGGTATAAAAAATGTATATATTTATTTGAAATTTCTATAACATCTTCGACATATTGTGACGTATATAATGTGTAATTTTCAAAGTGTTTCTTGAAAAAACACAAAAGTTATCCCCTACTCCGTATCACAAGTCTCGACCGGACTTCATTGTCTTTGTGCATCCTGGGAGGGTGGAATTTATATCTGAAACCAAGAACAACTGAATTTAACCTCCATTATCAGTCTGTCTTCGGTATGAACCTCATAAAAAAAAAAAATGAAAAATAAATTTTTGGTAGGAGTCAAAAGAATAATACGCGATTTTGTGCCATATTTTTTCATCTTTTTAAAAAAAAAAAAATACTTTTTATAACGAAAATGATCTGTAATCAGCTACATGTTGGGCACAATTCTATAGGGAAAATCCCTGTAAATTTTCAAAAGGATTGGTTGGAAACTTTTCAAACTAGAATGCACAAAAGTTGAAAAAAAGTCGTTTTGAGATAAACGCGTTTGAAAAAAAAGTACCAGAAATACAAATTTAAGACAGAAATAAAATTTTTTTAATAACTTACAGGTTAATCTGCTATTCCAGCACCATAAAATAACCCTTCTGTTACAGTCCTACGAAACTACAAATGCATGTCAGGTAGAAAATAAATAGGTACCTCAGTGACCGGCGACCGCTCCCTTCTACATATACTACGTGCTCCGCGACTCAAGGCGGAGTGCTCACTTTGTCGGCTTATAACTTTGGAACGAATCAGAATTTTTACTTCAAACTTATAGGACATATTCTTCAAAGTGTATACTTTCGATTTATGAAATAAAAAAAATTCGATTTTTTCAACCGTCTGAACCTATTTCCCCCCTTAACAAATTCAAATATAATTGAAATACCTCCAACACGCTCCTCTGAAGGACCATCTGACAATCAAACCGAATATTGGTGGGACAACGAACAAAACAAATCCCAATCCACAATTGCATCGCAACCACCTCCTCATACCGAATCTGAAAGTGACGCTGACGATGAAACTAGTCACCATGGAAGACCATCCATCACCTTTAAACATCCAGTCGGTCGCTCCACTCCTCTAACATCTATAGGCAACAGTGACGACGAAAGAATTTCCAATAATACTATAACACAGAAACGCACTAACCTACCCGAAATACCTGAGAGTTCTGAAGAAGAGAGTGAAATAGAAGAAGACGATCCTCCATTAGTAGAACAGAGAACACCACACCTTGCTTCCGCAACTATACCTCCTGAACTATATTATCCAAACATTGAAAACAACCCTCCTTCTTTAAAAATTCATACAACAAACGAAAATTTAACTTATCATCGTGATAATTTTCTTCATTTTATACCAGCTGATTGTGAATTAACTTCTATTATTTCTCGATTACTTATTGAAACTGATAAGATCGATCCCATCGATCTCAAATTTCAGCATCCGAAACTTAATCAAGTACTTATAACTCCTAACGGTGAATTCAAAACACTTAGCGGAGTATTGAAAAAGAAACACTTTGATTCCTACTGCATTCAAGATCTTAAAGACGTTCTCAAAACAGTCAAAGATATTGTTAACACTTATGAAATTAAAACTCTAAGAATATCGAAACCCGGCGATCTTCTCGAACAACTCAATCCCTCTACTTTCACAGAAATATTATACGAATGCTTGAATGAATGCGATTGTACTATTACTATATGTCGCGGAAATATCACAATACCGAATGAAGATATTAGAAACGATATTATTGCTGAATATCATGAAAGTTTAGTTGGTGGTCATGAAGGCATAACAAAAACCTATAGATGCATACGTGAAAGATTTTATTGGCCTAATTCAAAAGATGATGTTACCGAATTTGTCAGATCATGTAAAAGTTGCCAAGAACAAAAATTAGTACGTGTTAAAACTAGAGAGCCCTTGATTATTACAGATACTCCAGCCGAACCTTGCGATAAAATTTCTATAGACATTGTAGGTCCTTTACCTACAACGCCTTCAGGTAATAGACACGTGCTTACTATCCAAGACAATCTTACGAAGTATTGCATAGCCGTACCCATCCCTAACATGAAAGCTGAAACCATTGCCGACGCACTTGTAAGAAATGTAATCATTCAATTTGGTGCACCTCGTATCATACTGAGTGATCAAATCAGATCTTTTGTCGGAAAAATATTTCATTACTTAGCGAAAATATTTAAGATTAAACAAATCACCACTTCAGGTTATCATCCACAAACTAATGGCTCATTCAAAAGAAGTCATAGTATATAAACAGAATTCATTAAACATTACATAGATAAATACGATGACTGGGATAAACTTACTTCTTTTGCGATGTTTTCTCATAATACATCTATACACGAATCTACAAATTTCACTCCATTTGAACTTGTCTATGGAAAAATAGCTCGCTTACCTACTTCCTTTCTCCCTCCAGAAGAAACAGAAACCTACGGCAGTTACCTGCACAATCTCATTAGCCGCATGGACGATAATAATATCTAAACATCATTCTAAAGAATATTATGACAGAAATTTAAAGCCTCTTTCTTCAACACCTGGTGATATGGTATATGTTATTGAAGAACCTCAAAAAGGAGAATTTGATAAACATTACAAAGGACCTTACACTATCATGGAAATCCTGGATAACAACACTGCAATCCTCGAAACAAATGACGGAGAAAGAATTCTCAAGCATCTTGATAAACTAAAACCTTGTCATTACTAACAATAGAAGACTAACGCATGAATAAAACGCTAGCCATAACTAACACTCACTATTCATCATTCTACAGGGAAACATGAACCACAACAGATCACACGAAATTATCGGTAAATGCTTAGAATGCATACCTGGAAATATTCTCACACCTTCATGTTTCTATATAATATTGGGACATGAGGCCTGGAAGCTTGACAAATACTCAGAAGATATACATGAATTTCATCAACGTAGATTTATATATAACCCAGTCATACTAACTCAACACCATCTTTACTCTTGTAAAATACAAAATAAATGGAGACGAGTACTATTATTGGAAGTTAACATGGGAGAATGTACAATAGTTCCTGTCGACGCAGGAGGAATAAGCATTGTAGAAGCAGAAGAATTAAAAGAACTACCGTTGCATCGTCATATCCCTCCTTCACTCGCGATACGGGTGCATCTCGTTGGGTTGGTGCCTGCTTTAAATGACATCTGGTCATTAGCCTCCGCAAATCTCATAACAGGACCGCTTATGTTGCTCATCTTATAGAGCATATTTTCATTATTTCCAACTAGATACTCACTCGTACGGTATTAACATAATTAATAGAGCCGGTACGCTCAATATTCGTCAAGCTTTAATTAACGAAAATTTAGCACGATCGGGCTATCCCACGATAGAACTTCTCAAATACCCACAAAGATATGAAGATGAAACTGATACAGACTCGGACTTAGAATCGAACGATAGTGGCATTGTCATCAATAATTAAACCAATGATAAAATTTTTAAATATTTCTTTTAGTCCAGTCAGCCACCATGGAGCTTTTTATCTTATTATTTATTTTGCTAATCATGGGTTTCACATCAACAACCGCCAATAGATTCAAACATGAACCGGAGCCATTTAAAGTACACGCTGGCTTATATTATGAGCCTATGCATTCTCTACAACTTATCACGGCAGAATGGAAACTTGTCAGGTATCTGGATATAAAAGGCTATAAAGGTCTACGCCCTGAATACGAGGCATTGAAACAATTAACTATATAATTGAATAGACTATGTGAGAACGTCACTACCAGTTCTCATTGTAGTCACAAATTTGATGTTAGAAATTACATCGAAAAAGATAGACGGATTGATTATTATATGGAGCAGCTTCACTCATTTGCAAGACAGCCAAGCGAAGAATTTTCAATCGGAAAGAAACGCAGTACACCTTTCGGGTTCATAGGTTCCCTCAGCAAAACATTATTTGGCACACTCAGCTCAGACGACACAGCGTATTACAATGCTGAAATAGATAAAATATATCGTGATCAATCCAAGATTATTTCCATCATGAATAACCAGACACACTTAGCATGATCAGACATGAAGGCACTCCATACTGAAATGTCAATTATACATGCAGAACAAGATTACTACAAGGAACAAATGGAAAGGGCCCTATCATATTATCATCAATTCAAAGACGAAGGGAATCTTTCTTACCTGAGAAGTCAAACCCGAATGCTTCACCATAAAATAGACCAAATGCAAGGCGCCTACTTAGATGGTCTTCGTAGACTCTTAGATGCTATTTATTTTGCTCGCATTGGATATCTTCACCCAGAAATAATTGGACCAAAGAAACTGGAAGTAGCCATCAGAAGCTGTATGGAACGCAACACACAATATACTTTTCCATTATCACAAGAAGAAATACGCTCTGGTGACCTACACAAAATTGCTCGAATCAACGTCGCATACGTAGACGAAAAATTAATAATAGTTTTTCATTTGCCTCTATTAGACTCAACCATTTATGATCTCTACAAACTTCATCCATATCCAACACCACAAACAATAGGCAATAATACTCAAGGCTCAGCTTACATGCAACCTCGTGCAGAGTACTTAATGATGTCTCGTAACCGAGAACGATATTCACTCATACGTGCAATTGATTTACCAAAATGCCACGAGCTAGAGAATATTCACATCTGTCCTGCCAACCACCCATTATATGAAACTGCAATGCAGCTTATCTGCGAAATTTCATTGATCACAAATAACGTGCAACAACCTCATCAAGACTGTAACATCCGCATCAGTCCAACTTATACTTCATACTGGAATCAATTAGAACATGAAGGAAAATGGCTTTATTCTCTACCATCAGAAGAATCAGTAAAACTCATCTGTGAAAACGATGTCATCGACAGTGTATCGCTATCTGGCATTAGAAAAATACAATACATTCAAGATGTACAGCTCGTACCACGTACAACCTCATTATGAGATACGATAAAATCAGCTCACGCATCAAAAACGAATATTACACATCACTAATAAAGCGAAGACCCCAGGTGTTCTCGCCTACAATACCACGCTAGACGAGTTGAAACAACAGCTATTGGACATCTCAACACATCATCGAGAAGAACAACAACAACAAACCATGTTCTTCAGTGCATTCGCCGGAAAATTAGTACTAGCAACTGGATTACTATGGGTTCTATTCAGAAGTAACCTCATTTATTTACTCGATTGTCTAAAAGAGAGTTGTTGCAAGCGACGTAAGAAAACTGACCATAAATCATCCACCGATATCACAGACAATAATGATGGAAACGAACCACTAAACCAAGTAATTAGCTTCACCTTTGACGACCATGATTTGAACAACGCTGCAGAACCAGCACAGCAGCAGGTAACCCAAAACAACGATGACCATTCAATATACGACACTCCTAGGCCTGCGAAACGTGTCGCAGCTCCTCAGGTAGAGGAGACAAATAGAAAAAAAAATCTATGTGAATGTACATACTTACTGTACATACACATAGATACATCAAAATAGCCTACGTAGAGACTTTATGAAATAAGATAAAATATTTTCCTTTTTTTTTATATATACGAAAGTAAGGACACTATTACACTATGAGCAAATAAGATAAGAATGGGAACATCACAAAAATAGACATTTTTCCATAAATAACCATAATAGTTACGAATAAAATTTCAACAATCATGACATAGCAACACCATTGTCCATTCATAATATCGAATTTGAAACTCAACAAAACCCAACGATGAGAATACCAACATGAAAATTACAAATATCTTACTCTTACAAATCAAGAGACACGGTAGTGTCTCGCGCCAAGTTCACTGCGGAGCGAGATATACGTACCGTGTATCTTTACGCGAAAGTCTGAATTTCAAGAGACCACCATGATGAGATCTCATATATCCACGATATTCAGCGGAAAAATAATGGGCGCAATTGGGAGCTCGTGTCCGAATTATATAATGAAACTGATTTTATTTTTTTCCTACGTTCCGTATTACGGAAGATATATTGAGTTAAAGTTAAAAACTTATAATTTTCATGATATAAAAAATTCAGTCTTGGTCGTCGTCGTCTGTTGGGCATCCTTATTCAATGCGTGTATGACACGTAAACTTGTCTTTCTCGCTCCACGTACTGTAGTCAGAGATGCCATTTGTCGGCCGCAGAGACAGATACTCACACAAGCGTACCGTCGTCTGTGTAAGCTCGGCTGCTCGGCTGAGAGAAAGTAATAGAGATACTATTCTCTCTTTCTTTTTCAAACTGTGACGTCATGCTCGGGCCGTTGAGAGAACATGGAAGATAGTGGGGATATACTCACACAAGCGTGCGCGTCGTCTGTGTGAGTAGTTAGAGATCAACGACGGAAAAATAGATAACTTTTTCACTAATGATATAGATATTATACTTCTGAGTGTATAATATGATTTCAGGCCCAAAAATGAAGTGAACATTGGAAATGAAATATTCACACATATTTTTGAAGTGAAAACTTCTTCAGCGGCGTTGTGCACTTTTTTTTAGATGGGTAGAAAATCTTAAACTCGCGTCAGGGTCACGTGATGCTGATCGAAAATTCGTAAGATGTAGGGAGGGTAGACTGCCGGCGTAGGAGAGGAACCCCCTCTCTTTCTGCAGCGCGCCGAAAATGTATGCCTGCTGGCTGTTTCGTTTAAGCGGCACGGGGCGCTTGTGTGAGTGTGCGTGTGTGTTTGTACTACGGGCTGCTACGTGCATGCACGGCAGTGATGTGGTGGGAGCATCTAGTGCGTGAGCAGCTTCCGAGTATATCATCAGGTCCAGTCATGGCTCGGCAATTACAATGATCCTGAAGTTTGGGGCTGGAAAAAGTATGGACAAATATTGATGCCCGTCCAAAGTTCAAAACCTCCAGCACCCCCTGAGCTTCTGAAATTAATATTTTGTCGATGCAAAGGTAACTGTGGAGATATTTGTGGATGTCGAAAGACAGGTCTCAAATGTTCGGGAGCATGCTTGAATTGTTCTGGTGAGACGTGTAGCAACACCATGAATGTCATCCAATTAATCAACGAGAATGATTTTGAGGATGAACTACCAACAATGGCACCAGTTCCATTTCCAACCTTCCTCGATGATGAAGTATCGGAAGCTGAAGTACCAGTAACTCAAGTAGTTACTGAGCCGCAGCCTGGCCCTTCGAAAAAATTGAGGACACATTGAATTTATTTGTCTACAGATTATTTTGCAGACTAAAAAATTTCCGTAGATTATTTGTTGATTTACATCCATTAAAATTCTCTGAAATAATTCCATTGCAAAACAAATAGTTGCATATCATGTATTATATGAAAGCTAATAATTGATAATATGAACAAATTATACATTATAAACAAATGTTATTTTTGATCTTTTGAATGCTATGTTGTGAAATATTAAGTGTCATTGCATATTCACAAATGAAAATATACTTTACATACAAATATTATATTTTTTTACCAATGTTCTAAACAAATTATTTTAAATTTTTTCAGTGAAGAATAAAGTTTATCACTCATTATTTACAACACTGTGATTTTGATAATGAAATAGTTTATTATGAAAAAAAATCAATAAAATAAAAGAAAATTATACCTAATCATTTATATTGATATGTATGTATACTGACGAGTACTGAAGAATAGTGTTAGTTTCGCAGCGCTGTAAAACCTTTATAGATTAACAAGTTTGCAAAAGTAATAAGTGATAATTATTCCTTAAAATCTCCTCTTTAAAAGTCATTTGATGTCATTTTTCCGTAAACCGACCATTAAAAAGTTATAACGAAAAAAAAACAAAATGTCCTCAAATTTTCATCTATTTTCGTTGATAACTCCTTCATTTTCAATTTTTCTGAGGTTGTTCTCCGTTACTCATCGTCCGCATTCGGAAAAAAAGTCGCTTTATCACAACTGAATAATAAACTAGTATTCTGCTGAAACGAAAAAAATTAAAAAAAAAAAAAAAATAGAAAAATAGGATTTGAACTCTCTAACGCATATGTGAGTTACTTAGTAACAAACCACTACGCCATCAAAGGTGTTGTAAAATGATTGTCAGTAAATAGTATTCAAGCATCGCACGTACTCATTTATTTATTGTTATTGTGCTTAGATATAATTCAAATATTATTTAATTATCAGTTACATTTTGTTATGTTCCAGCTTATTTGTAAAATTTGATAAAAAAAATATGTGTAAATATTTCATTTCCAATGTTCACTTTATTTTGGGGCCTGAAATCATATTATACACTCAGAAGTATAATATTTATATCATTAGTGAAAAAGTTATCTATTTTTCCGTCGTTGATCTCTAGCTACTCACACAAACGACGCGCACGCTTGTGTGAGTATATCCCCACTATCTTCCATGTTCTCTCAACGGCCCGAGCATGACGTCACAGTTTGAAAAAGAAAGAGAGAATAGTATCTCTATTACTTTCTCTCAGCCGAGCAGCCGAGCTCACACAGACGACGGTACGCTTGTGTGAGTATCTGTCTGTGCGGCCGACAAATGACATCTCTGACTGTAGTATCCTCCTCTTACTTCCAATACGCTCTAACGTTTTGCCTTTTATTATTGCAAGGTCACAACGATCTTCTTCTAACACACGTTATATCCACAGTTTGTCCTTTTCTTTCATGACAGAATTTTATTCTTTTTCTACTCTGGCGGCTAACTTCAACACTAGCCAGAATTTTAATATATCAAGTTATAATGATCATTATTTTTGTACTCTAGCGGTCAATTTTAATACTAATTTGAAATTTTTTTAAGGATGATGAGTTACCGACGAAGCACAGATAACGTTTAGTATATTACGATTGAATCAATTAAGTGCATATTCATTATAAATTTATTATATTTTCTATTCATTATAAATTTATTATATTTTCTATGAAAAGTTTTAATATATTCAATATATTACGCAAATGATTCATTTGATGTGCGATAAAGGTTTTATTATCGAAAATACCAATTGTTTCAGATCGAGTCATTAAAGAAATTAGTTATCAAACCAATAATGATGTATAATGAAAATGTCAAATATTAAATAGAATCGATGGCTGAAAATTTCATCAATTTGTTTATTTATTCATTCAAACATTGAATTCAAAAATTTCATATGGTTAGACTTGCAAAACATATGCACTGAGAAAAAAATTTGTTTGAATTCACCGAATATTGTTTGAATCAAATGAATTTCACTGTCGCGGGGTCCCAATGAAATAGTTGGTTTGGATCAAATAATTTTTTTGCTGTTGAATCAATTAGGGCAAGCTATGTTGAGTCAATTGGCGAATGATTGAGTCAACTATTTTACTACATCCATTCAAATAAATGTAATGTTGATCGGACAAAATTATTGTATTGGCCTGAACGTTATGCATTTCGTTCAATCATACATTTTGTTCGCTTTCGAAAATCGTTATTTCACTCAACGAAATTTTTTACGTTGCCGCAAAGAAAGTATGTTTGGTTGAATGCAATGCTAGGTCCCGCCGACAAATGCAAACAGTTGAAACAAACGATGAGGTTGTTCCATTTGCTCAGAAGTTTGTTGAATTTGAGGGGAGTATACGTTATTTCAAATAACGTTAGTGCATATTTGACAAAATAATTAGTTGGATAGACTAATTATTTAGCTGATTCAAATATGTCTGTATTTGACTGAATGTAATATGTGTTGTACTTACACAATAAGCGCATTCGTAGGGACAAAATGGTTAATTGATGGAACATCAGGTTTGTTCCCTCAATATTTTTCTACCTTTGGCTCAATTAGAGGCGTTGTTCGCTTCAAATAATCGATAGTTCATTTGACTACATGGTTCATGTTGCTGCAAATAAAGTATGTTTGATTGGATGCAATACTAGGTTCCGTCGACTGAATCACAATGTCGAAACAAACCATGAGATAGTTTCAATCGCCCCAAAAGTAGTTGAATCAAAAAGAAGCATACGTTAATTCAAATGACGTTACTGCATATCGGATGAATCAATTTGTTGGATAGACTAATTATTCTACTGGTTCAAGTATGTCTGTGTTTGACTGAATCTAAGATGTGTTGCATTTACACCGTTCGTGCATTCGTAGGGACAAAATGGTTGATTGATGGAACATTGGGTTCGTTCCTTTAATATCTTTATACCTTTGGTTCAATTAAACACGTTGTTTGCTTCAAATGATCGATAGTTCATTTGACTACATGGTTCATGTTGCTGCAAATAAAGTATTTTTGATTGGATGCAATACTAGGTCCCGTCGACTAATGCATGCACATTAAATAATCCATGAGGTGGTTCGAATCAGCCATTAATCAGTTGAATTGAAAATGATGATCAAATGAAGATGATCCTGTAATTGAAGCTTTCTTTACGTACATTCTTTAACAACTTACTGAAAATATAATGCAATGTAACTCTCAACTTTTAACACAAATTACTATGAGGAAAAGAAGACATTCAATTATTGAGTATTACACATATATTTTTGAACGGTTTTTTTAATATAAATTGTCACATACATGTTCAAAAATTAATACCTATACAATATTGAAATACTTATGCGGAAAAAATGATTCCGGAAAAAATAAAGACGTTCTGTGATATTTTATTTTTTCACATATATTGTAATGAAGTGGCTAGCCACTCATTACAACACTCATCTGTATTGATAGGCTGCTGCGCTGAAACAATAAAAGCATTAATACATTATATTTAAGTGGTGTGAAAGAATTGTATGTGTGACCAGATCAACTGCAGAGTTCCGGATCCAGCACAAGAACCAAGGGCATCTCCATTAAAACCTTCTTCAACGTCTCCAACAACACAGTCTGGGATAATGGTGATAAGCATTCCGGAGAAGTGTAGAAAATATCTGGGTCACGACAGTGAGACATAACCTACCACCTGTCAAATGGAAGTTCTCGTTTTCCGATACGCCACTAGTTACCGTGAGTTACCAAAAACACAACTAAATGTATCAAAATGGCCGCCACACCACTAGTCAATACAGAAGTGTGGACATATTTAAGATACGACAATACCACTGTATCTTAGATATACAAGTTACTAACATCAATCCAACATCACCCGCTAGTAACTTACCAGACAAAAATACATTGATTGTAACTCACTAGGCAAAATACAGCGCCAGATCAACAATCGAAGGCTCGACACTTGAACTAGTACAGTCCATGACCAACAGGCGGCGCCTAAGTAGATACAGTACTACACCTCCGGAGATGCTAGGGAATAAGAATCCAGCCAATGAGCCTCCGGAGTACAAGAGAAGAGAGAAGAAAGAAGAAGACGGGCATCTTAGCAATACTTGGACTTGGGATCTCGTGGATGAATGAGCGTGTGAAAGCAAAATCAAAGTCAATAAAGATAAAATTACCAGAAATTATATCGAGAAGTTGTATAAGACGAGGAAAATATATTGAGGATTATTCACGGAGTAATTGTGAGCAATTTGAGGTAAATTGTAAGCGTGAGTAATAAAATATATAGTTGGTCTAAACAGACACGTGTAGAGCAACCACGTGTAGATATAAATTGCGGATATTGCAAGGGTAATTTAATCAGCGCAGCAGTGAGTATCTTGGTCAGTCAGTAATTAATAATAAGTTAAGACATAATAGTAATTAAGTAATATAAGAGTAAAGATTCAATGTCTGTAGACCCATCCCGGGGCTCACGCATAGTTATTAGGACATACAATATCCGGAATTCTCATCACATTCACCCTTAGAAAAGGTTAAGAGATCCACCGGATAATTAGAAAGACTAAAATAATTCAATCAAAGAAAAATCAAACATTAATACTAATAAATATTAAATTGTTATCATTATTTTCATTTCTTTTGCTCATTCAAAATATTAATAAATAAATATTTACTTTTGTTTCTTATTTTCAAACATAAATGGTTATTTGTAATTATTATTTATCGACCCTCTTTTTCAGGTTGAAAATTAAATAACTTCCGAAGTATTTTCCCCAATTTTAACTTCAACAGGTCACAAATACATCTAATAAAATTGGGGTGGCATCCCTTGGATTTATTTCAGTCCGGAATAAATCGAAAAGAGTTGACGGTAAATTCAAGTAGAGAATCATAGCATCGAATCCACTCAACCCACGGGTTGAGCACCGTCACAATATTCATGAACTACTTCCCGTTGATAATCCATCTACATAATGAATCTGATATGTATTACATTAAGGATTGTAAATGTGAAGAATAAGTTAATATATTTACTTTTAAACATAAAAAAGCGATTGTTTGTGCATGAACAATGAGCACGTGTTTAATCTTAACAAACGTTTTTTTATTATCATCTGATTGAATACTTGAATACATTCCGTTTTGATACACCGTTCCATTGAGTTCAACCCACGAAACACATAGTACTTTATCACCAATATTGAGTGGCGAAATGATATTAAATTCACGATAACCTTCTGATAAGTTGAGTTCTTCTGCAATCACAGATACAGGTATGAACCGAGCTGAAAATCCGTGCCTTGATAGTAAACGATAGCATACTTGATATTGAAATATTAAACAATGGAATTATCAATGTGTTTAGAAATTAAATGGTTTTTGTATTTGTAAACATCGTTGAAGCTTCGAGCACATTTTTCATACTTGCAATGACAAGTTTCACGGAGACGAGTACTATGCGTTAATTTTACGTGGGCCGTGAACTCAATGGACGTACGATATAATGATTCGCAAAACGGACACGGAAACATTGTCAGTTCCACAAAATTTAACATAGATTGTACCAAAAGACTATGCCTTATACATTTATGAAAATTTATTTATTTATTTAGAAAAGAAAATAGTATTTTGAATGTGAAAGCTAATTACTTGCAAACTACGATGAAAGCTCAGTATCATTATTCGCTCCAACAGAAACTTCTGTTACTGTGTTGTCAGTAGCTTTTTTCTCATCCAAAATGGACATGTGTTGAACATTGGTATCAATGTAGGCAATTGATTTATCCCACTTGGTAGTAAATTGATACAAAGAAAGTTGCATGAGAATCCACAGATGCTCACTTTCTGGCGAATACCCAGCGTCCAATACGTGGTAAATTTTGAATAAGATATCCAATGCTGACAGAGCTGAATTAACTTTGTACTGTAATTTGTCTACACACAGGTAAAGTTCATGAATTGTTGTTAATGTTTCTCCTACAACAATCATGTATGGCTGCAGTGGTGTGCCACGGTCTGCATATAAATTTACTTTCTTCTTATGGGCTATTATTAAATCATCAGATCTCTGTAACAAAAAATTAGCAGTCTTGTCATACAATTGAAATACGAGCATTTCCTAGACAATTCAAATATGCTTGCAATTGCAGAAATGGAAACTATACACACATGTCAAATCTAAATAGGAAGTAGAAGTGAGTGAAAAATTATGATGAAATGTAATGGTAGTGAATATACTAGCTGGTATGTGTATGATCATGCTGTCTTTACATTCACTTATACAGAATTTCAAGTGTTTATTGTTATTTGCACACGTATCCGACCTTTCGGAGGAATATAATGAGACAATAATAAAGTTTGGATTACAACTCGGGAATCTATAATGAGAAAATGAAAATAAATATAGTGCTGCATATACAAAATACAATAAATTTATGATATTGAGAAACAAGGCTCAACAATTGCAAAAGTGAGTAGTGCGCACCGTCAGTGAGATCTTCAAGAAGGAGCAAGTCATACAAACATGCAGCATTTACATCGCGATCATTCAAAGGTTGTATCGCTCGAACATTTTCACAAAATATATGGTAAATTTCATGTGTTATTACAACTTTTGTCAAGTTCATAGCATCGAAATCGCTTTCAATGAGGAGAAACCCATTAGGTTGCTTTAAAATCGACCATTATTCCAGCAGCAAATGCACTTTATCGCCTTCACATTTTTCAATGCTTTCACGTCGGAAATTGAAAGTGATTCCCCAATGATAAACAATATCTTTCCAAGGAGTTCGATTGATTTGTAGCCAATCAACGCTTTGTGACACTTTTTGGTCAACATCTAAAAAGCGAAATGAACACGAAAATAAATACGCACTAACACAAAGTATAAAAAAACATGGTACTTCACGAATGATAACTAAGCATACCTTCATTATCAGACTCCACTTGCGACACTTCGGTTTCACGAGTTTCTCTCGTTTTGGCCAATTGTCTTTTTTGCCGTAGTTTATTATGATACTTATAAACAAGTTTTCCGCGAGAAGCGATTGATTTGTTTGTGCGTGAAGCCGCTTTACTTTTTGGTCCGACGTGAAAAGTCTTTATCGACTCCATTGGAAATATTTCTACGATATTATTTGCTATTTTCTCTAGCTGCGCATTTGTTAAACTGCAAAAATACTCCAAAATCATTGGATTGTCGGTTTCATACATATTCATATAGAGGAAACTAGATGGATGGTGGGAGACGAGATTGGATGTAGATGAGAAAGAATGGAATAGAGAAGGTAAGAGTCCAGAACTGAGAGTAAGTATAGTGGAACAGGGAGGGGAGAGCATGAATGCATTTGAGGAGATTAGTAGAAGAGGTAAAATTGTAGGACGTTTCATGCATAGTACAATATTGTCTATGAATACATATAACGTCGCTTAATCAGCAACATCAGCTATCTAATTCCTTAACGATATTCAGTCAGTTTCAATATCTAACCGGTAATTTCCTACAGAGTTCAACCAAACGATCTGGTCCAAGATTTATTTTGTGGTTAATTAACTTTTCATGGTATTTGAGTTGAAAATTGAGAAATAAATTTTATTATTAATTGTTATAGACGAAATTGATTAATTGGAACTTTATCAAAATATTTTTCTCGGGTTTTGCTAGAAAATGAGTAAAAATAAGACGAGTAAAAATAATCAACCAGAAACCAATATGGACAATCAGACAAATAATCCGGTTATCCCCCCTCCGGTTGAGATGGAGAACGCTTCCGGTACGACC
>OW445491.1:7943113-8022776 GCA_918226075.1 Microctonus brassicae | reverse complement strand
TCGATGACGTCATTCGTTCTATGTATTTTTCGTCGTTTCACGATCTAAAACGCTCAATTTTCGTAATATCGATTTGATTCTTGCTTTATTCTTTCTTTTGCCATATTCTGCGTTTACATATACAAAAATATTCCAAACATTCGTTTAAAATTCTGAGTTACATGAATTTTCGATGACGTCATTCGTTCTATGTATTTTTCGTCGTTTCACGATCTAAAACGCTCAATTTTCGTAATATCGATTTGATTCTTGCTTTATTCTTTCTTTTGCCATATTCTGCGTTTACATATACAAAAATATTCCAAACATTCGTTTAAAATTCTGAGTTACATGAATTTTCGATGACGTCATTCGTTCTATGTATTTTTCGTCGTTTCACGATCTAAAAAGCTCGATTTTCGTAATATCGATTTGATTCTTGCTTTATTCTTTCTTTTGCCATATTCTGCGTTTACATATCCAAAAATATTCCAAACATTCGTTTAAAATTCTGAGTTACATGAATTTTCGATGACGCCATTCGTTCTATGCATTTTTCGTCGTTTCACGATCTAAAACGCTCAATTTTCGTAATATCGATTTGATTCTTGCTTTATTCTTTCTTTTGCCATATCCTGCGTTTACATATACAAAAATATTCCAAACATTCGTTTAAAATTCTGAGTTACATGAATTTTCGATGACGTCATTCGTTCTATGTATTTTTCGTCGTTTCACGATCTAAAACGCTCAATTTTCGTAATATCGATTTGATTCTTGCTTTATTCTTTCTTTTGCCATATTCTGTATGCACATACACAAAAATATTCCGAACATTCTTTCAAGATTCTGAGTTACATGAATTTTCGATGACGTCATTCGTTCTATGTATTTTTCGTCGTTTCACGATCTAAAAAGCTCGATTTTCGTAATATCGATTTGATTCTTGCTTTATTCTTTCTTTTGCCATATTCTGCGTTTACATATCCAAAAATATTCCAAACATTCGTTTAAAATTCTGAGTTACATGAATTTTCGATGACGCCATTCGTTCTATGCATTTTTCGTCGTTTCACGATCTAAAACGCTCAATTTTCGTAATATCGATTTGATTCTTGCTTTATTCTTTCTTTTGCCATATTCTGCGTTTACATATACAAAAATATTCCAAACATTCGTTTAAAATTCTGAGTTACATGAATTTTCGATGACGTCATTCGTTCTATGTATTTTTCGTCGTTTCACGATCTAAAACGCTCAATTTTCGTAATATCGATTTGATTCTTGCTTTATTCTTTCTATTGCCATATTCTGCGTTTACATATACAAAAATATTCCAAACATTCGTTTAAAATTCTGAGTTACATGAATTTTCGATGACGTCATTCGTTCTATGTATTTTTCGTCGTTTCACGATCTAAAACGCTCAATTTTCGTAATATCGATTTGATTCTTGCTTTATTCTTTCTTTTGCCATATTCTGCGTTTACATATACAAAAATATTCCAAACATTCGTTCAAAATTCTGAGTTACATGAATTTTCGATGACGTCATTCGTTCTATGTATTTTTCGTCGTTTCACGATCTAAAACGCTCAATTTTCGTAATATCGATTTGATTCTTGCTTTATTCTTTCTTTTGCCATATTCTGCGTTTACATATACGAAAATATTCCAAACATTCGTTTAAAATTCTGAGTTACATGAATTTTCGATGACGTCATTCGTTCTATGTATTTTTCGTCGTTTCACGATCTAAAACGCTCAATTTTCGTAATATCGATTTGATTCTTGCTTTATTCTTTCTTTTGCCATATTCTGCGTTTACATATACAAAAATATTCCAAACATTCGTTTAAAATTCTGAGTTACATGAATTTTCGATGACGTCATTCGTTCTATGTATTTTTCGTCGTTTCACGATCTAAAACGCTCAATTTTCGTAATATCGATTTGATTCTTGCTTTATTCTTTCTTTTGCCATATTCTGTATGCACATACACAAAAATATTCCGAACATTCTTTCAAGATTCTGAGTTACATGAATTTTCGATGACGTCATTCGTTCTATGTATTTTTCGTCGTTTCACGATTTAAAACGCTCAATTTTCGTAATATCGATTTGATTCTTGCTTTATTCTTTCTTTTGCCATATTCTGCGTTTACATATACAAAAATATTCCAAACATTCGTTTAAAATTCTGAGTTACATGAATTTTCGATGACGTCATTCGTTCTATGTATTTTTCGTCGTTTCACGATCTAAAACGCTCAATTTTCGTAATATCGATTTGATTCTTGCTTTATTCTTTCTTTTGCCATATTCTGTATGCACATACACAAAAATATTCCGAACATTCTTTCAAGATTCTGAGTTACATGAATTTTCGATGACGTCATTCGTTCTATGTATTTTTCGTCGTTTCACGATCTAAAAAGCTCGATTTTCGTAATATCGATTTGATTCTTGCTTTATTCTTTCTTTTGCCATATTCTGCGTTTACATATCCAAAAATATTCCAAACATTCGTTTAAAATTCTGAGTTACATGAATTTTCGATGACGCCATTCGTTCTATGCATTTTTCGTCGTTTCACGATCTAAAACGCTCAATTTTCGTAATATCGATTTGATTCTTGCTTTATTCTTTCTTTTGCCATATTCTGCGTTTACATATACAAAAATATTCCAAACATTCGTTTAAAATTCTGAGTTACATGAATTTTCGATGACGTCATTCGTTCTATGTATTTTTCGTCGTTTCACGATCTAAAACGCTCAATTTTCGTAATATCGATTTGATTCTTGCTTTATTCTTTCTTTTGCCATATTCTGTATGCACATACACAAAAATATTCCGAACATTCTTTCAAGATTCTGAGTTACATGAATTTTCGATGACGTCATTCGTTCTATGTATTTTTCGTCGTTTCACGATCTAAAAAGCTCGATTTTCGTAATATCGATTTGATTCTTGCTTTATTCTTTCTTTTGCCATATTCTGCGTTTACATATCCAAAAATATTCCAAACATTCGTTTAAAATTCTGAGTTACATGAATTTTCGATGACGCCATTCGTTCTATGCATTTTTCGTCGTTTCACGATCTAAAACGCTCAATTTTCGTAATATCGATTTGATTCTTGCTTTATTCTTTCTTTTGCCATATTCTGCGTTTACATATACAAAAATATTCCAAACATTCGTTTAAAATTCTGAGTTACATGAATTTTCGATGACGTCATTCGTTCTATGTATTTTTCGTCGTTTCACGATCTAAAACGCTCAATTTTCGTAATATCGATTTGATTCTTGCTTTATTCTTTCTTTTGCCATATTCTGCGTTTACATATACAAAAATATTCCAAACATTCGTTTAAAATTCTGAGTTACATGAATTTTCGATGACGTCATTCGTTCTATGTATTTTTCGTCGTTTCACGATCTAAAACGCTCAATTTTCGTAATATCGATTTGATTCTTGCTTTATTCTTTCTTTTGCCATATTCTGCGTTTACATATACAAAACTATTCCAAACATTCGTTTAAAATTCTGAGTTACATGAATTTTCGATGACGTCATTCGTTCTATGTATTTTTCGTCGTTTCACGATCTAAAACGCTCAATTTTCGTAATATCGATTTGATTCTTGCTTTATTCTTTCTTTTGCCATATTCTGCGTTTACATATACAAAAATATTCCAAACATTCGTTTAAAATTCTGAGTTACATGAATTTTCGATGACGTCATTCGTTCTATGTATTTTTCGTCGTTTCACGATCTAAAACGCTCAATTTTCGTAATATCGATTTGATTCTTGCTTTATTCTTTCTTTTGCCATATTCTGCGTTTACATATACAAAAATATTCCAAACATTCGTTTAAAATTCTGAGTTACATGAATTTTCGATGACGTCATTCGTTCTATGTATTTTTCGTCGTTTCACGATCTAAAACGCTCAATTTTCGTAATATCGATTTGATTCTTGCTTTATTCTTTCTTTTGCCATATTCTGCGTTTACATATACAAAAATATTCCAAACATTCGTTTAAAATTCTGAGTTACATGAATTTTCGATGAAGTCATTCGTTCTATGTATTTTTCGTCGTTTCACGATCTAAAACGCTCAATTTTCGTAATATCGATTTGATTCTTGCTTTATTCTTTCTTTTGCCATATTCTGCGTTTACATATACAAAAATATTCCAAACATTCGTTTAAAATTCTGAGTTACATGAATTTTCGATGACGTCATTCGTTCTATGTATTTTTCGTCGTTTCACGATCTAAAACGCTCAATTTTCGTAATATCGATTTGATTCTTGCTTTATTCTTTCTTTTGCCATATTCTGCGTTTACATATACAAAAATATTCCAAACATTCGTTTAAAATTCTGAGTTACATGAATTTTCGATGACGTCATTCGTTCTATGTATTTTTCGTCGTTTCACGATCTAAAACGCTCAATTTTCGTAATATCGATTTGATTCTTGCTTTATTCTTTCTTTTGCCATATTCTGCGTTTACATATACAAAAATATTCCAAACATTCGTTTAAAATTCTGAGTTACATGAATTTTCGATGACGTCATTCGTTCTATGTATTTTTCGTCGTTTCACGATCTAAAAAGCTCGATTTTCGTAATATCGATTTGATTCTTGCTTTATTCTTTCTTTTGCCATATTCTGCGTTTACATATCCAAAAATATTCCAAACATTCGTTTAAAATTCTGAGTTACATGAATTTTCGATGACGCCATTCGTTCTATGCATTTTTCGTCGTTTCACGATCTAAAACGCTCAATTTTCGTAATATCGATTTGATTCTTGCTTTATTCTTTCTTTTGCCATATCCTGCGTTTACATATACAAAAATATTCCAAACATTCGTTTAAAATTCTGAGTTACATGAATTTTCGATGACGTCATTCGTTCTATGTATTTTTCGTCGTTTCACGATCTAAAACGCTCAATTTTCGTAATATCGATTTGATTCTTGCTTTATTCTTTCTTTTGCCATATTCTGTATGCACATACACAAAAATATTCCGAACATTCTTTCAAGATTCTGAGTTACATGAATTTTCGATGACGTCATTCGTTCTATGTATTTTTCGTCGTTTCACGATCTAAAAAGCTCGATTTTCGTAATATCGATTTGATTCTTGCTTTATTCTTTCTTTTGCCATATTCTGCGTTTACATATCCAAAAATATTCCAAACATTCGTTTAAAATTCTGAGTTACATGAATTTTCGATGACGCCATTCGTTCTATGCATTTTTCGTCGTTTCACGATCTAAAACGCTCAATTTTCGTAATATCGATTTGATTCTTGCTTTATTCTTTCTTTTGCCATATTCTGCGTTTACATATACAAAAATATTCCAAACATTCGTTTAAAATTCTGAGTTACATGAATTTTCGATGACGTCATTCGTTCTATGTATTTTTCGTCGTTTCACGATCTAAAACGCTCAATTTTCGTAATATCGATTTGATTCTTGCTTTATTCTTTCTATTGCCATATTCTGCGTTTACATATACAAAAATATTCCAAACATTCGTTTAAAATTCTGAGTTACATGAATTTTCGATGACGTCATTCGTTCTATGTATTTTTCGTCGTTTCACGATCTAAAACGCTCAATTTTCGTAATATCGATTTGATTCTTGCTTTATTCTTTCTTTTGCCATATTCTGCGTTTACATATACAAAAATATTCCAAACATTCGTTCAAAATTCTGAGTTACATGAATTTTCGATGACGTCATTCGTTCTATGTATTTTTCGTCGTTTCACGATCTAAAACGCTCAATTTTCGTAATATCGATTTGATTCTTGCTTTATTCTTTCTTTTGCCATATTCTGCGTTTACATATACGAAAATATTCCAAACATTCGTTTAAAATTCTGAGTTACATGAATTTTCGATGACGTCATTCGTTCTATGTATTTTTCGTCGTTTCACGATCTAAAACGCTCAATTTTCGTAATATCGATTTGATTCTTGCTTTATTCTTTCTTTTGCCATATTCTGCGTTTACATATACAAAAATATTCCAAACATTCGTTTAAAATTCTGAGTTACATGAATTTTCGATGACGTCATTCGTTCTATGTATTTTTCGTCGTTTCACGATCTAAAACGCTCAATTTTCGTAATATCGATTTGATTCTTGCTTTATTCTTTCTTTTGCCATATTCTGTATGCACATACACAAAAATATTCCGAACATTCTTTCAAGATTCTGAGTTACATGAATTTTCGATGACGTCATTCGTTCTATGTATTTTTCGTCGTTTCACGATCTAAAACGCTCAATTTTCGTAATATCGATTTGATTCTTGCTTTATTCTTTCTTTTGCCATATTCTGCGTTTACATATACAAAAATATTCCAAACATTCGTTTAAAATTCTGAGTTACATGAATTTTCGATGACGTCATTCGTTCTATGTATTTTTCGTCGTTTCACGATCTAAAACGCTCAATTTTCGTAATATCGATTTGATTCTTGCTTTATTCTTTCTTTTGCCATATTCTGTATGCACATACACAAAAATATTCCGAACATTCTTTCAAGATTCTGAGTTACATGAATTTTCGATGACGTCATTCGTTCTATGTATTTTTCGTCGTTTCACGATCTAAAAAGCTCGATTTTCGTAATATCGATTTGATTCTTGCTTTATTCTTTCTTTTGCCATATTCTGCGTTTACATATCCAAAAATATTCCAAACATTCGTTTAAAATTCTGAGTTACATGAATTTTCGATGACGCCATTCGTTCTATGCATTTTTCGTCGTTTCACGATCTAAAACGCTCAATTTTCGTAATATCGATTTGATTCTTGCTTTATTCTTTCTTTTGCCATATTCTGCGTTTACATATACAAAAATATTCCAAACATTCGTTTAAAATTCTGAGTTACATGAATTTTCGATGACGTCATTCGTTCTATGTATTTTTCGTCGTTTCACGATCTAAAACGCTCAATTTTCGTAATATCGATTTGATTCTTGCTTTATTCTTTCTTTTGCCATATTCTGTATGCACATACACAAAAATATTCCGAACATTCTTTCAAGATTCTGAGTTACATGAATTTTCGATGACGTCATTCGTTCTATGTATTTTTCGTCGTTTCACGATCTAAAAAGCTCGATTTTCGTAATATCGATTTGATTCTTGCTTTATTCTTTCTTTTGCCATATTCTGCGTTTACATATCCAAAAATATTCCAAACATTCGTTTAAAATTCTGAGTTACATGAATTTTCGATGACGCCATTCGTTCTATGCATTTTTCGTCGTTTCACGATCTAAAACGCTCAATTTTCGTAATATCGATTTGATTCTTGCTTTATTCTTTCTTTTGCCATATTCTGCGTTTACATATACAAAAATATTCCAAACATTCGTTTAAAATTCTGAGTTACATGAATTTTCGATGACGTCATTCGTTCTATGTATTTTTCGTCGTTTCACGATCTAAAACGCTCAATTTTCGTAATATCGATTTGATTCTTGCTTTATTCTTTCTTTTGCCATATTCTGCGTTTACATATACAAAAATATTCCAAACATTCGTTTAAAATTCTGAGTTACATGAATTTTCGATGACGTCATTCGTTCTATGTATTTTTCGTCGTTTCACGATCTAAAACGCTCAATTTTCGTAATATCGATTTGATTCTTGCTTTATTCTTTCTTTTGCCATATTCTGCGTTTACATATACAAAACTATTCCAAACATTCGTTTAAAATTCTGAGTTACATGAATTTTCGATGACGTCATTCGTTCTATGTATTTTTCGTCGTTTCACGATCTAAAACGCTCAATTTTCGTAATATCGATTTGATTCTTGCTTTATTCTTTCTTTTGCCATATTCTGCGTTTACATATACAAAAATATTCCAAACATTCGTTTAAAATTCTGAGTTACATGAATTTTCGATGACGTCATTCGTTCTATGTATTTTTCGTCGTTTCACGATCTAAAACGCTCAATTTTCGTAATATCGATTTGATTCTTGCTTTATTCTTTCTTTTGCCATATTCTGCGTTTACATATACAAAAATATTCCAACATTCGTTTAAAATTCTGAGTTACATGAATTTTCGATGACGTCATTCGTTCTATGTATTTTTCGTCGTTTCACGATCTAAAACGCTCAATTTTCGTAATATCGATTTGATTCTTGCTTTATTCTTTCTTTTGCCATATTCTGCGTTTACATATACAAAAATATTCCAAACATTCGTTTAAAATTCTGAGTTACATGAATTTTCGATGAAGTCATTCGTTCTATGTATTTTTCGTCGTTTCACGATCTAAAACGCTCAATTTTCGTAATATCGATTTGATTCTTGCTTTATTCTTTCTTTTGCCATATTCTGCGTTTACATATACAAAAATATTCCAAACATTCGTTTAAAATTCTGAGTTACATGAATTTTCGATGACGTCATTCGTTCTATGTATTTTTCGTCGTTTCACGATCTAAAACGCTCAATTTTCGTAATATCGATT
This sequence comes from Microctonus brassicae, assembly GCA_918226075.1. Lineage (NCBI taxonomy): Eukaryota > Metazoa > Arthropoda > Insecta > Hymenoptera > Braconidae > Microctonus > Microctonus brassicae. The sequence goes on along the minus strand of OW445491.1, from coordinate 8,014,253 downwards.
TGATTCTTGCTTTATTCTTTCTTTTGCCATATTCTGCGTTTACATATACAAAAATATTCCAAACATTCGTTTAAAATTCTGAGTTACATGAATTTTCGATGACGTCATTCGTTCTATGTATTTTTCGTCGTTTCACGATCTAAAACGCTCAATTTTCGTAATATCGATTTGATTCTTGCTTTATTCTTTCTTTTGCCATATTCTGCGTTTACATATACAAAAATATTCCAAACATTCGTTTAAAATTCTGAGTTACATGAATTTTCGATGACGTCATTCGTTCTATGTATTTTTCGTCGTTTCACGATCTAAAAAGCTCGATTTTCGTAATATCGATTTGATTCTTGCTTTATTCTTTCTTTTGCCATATTCTGCGTTTACATATCCAAAAATATTCCAAACATTCGTTTAAAATTCTGAGTTACATGAATTTTCGATGACGCCATTCGTTCTATGCATTTTTCGTCGTTTCACGATCTAAAACGCTCAATTTTCGTAATATCGATTTGATTCTTGCTTTATTCTTTCTTTTGCCATATTCTGCGTTTACATATACAAAAATATTCCAAACATTCGTTTAAAATTCTGAGTTACATGAATTTTCGATGACGTCATTCGTTCTATGTATTTTTCGTCGTTTCACGATCTAAAACGCTCAATTTTCGTAATATCGATTTGATTCTTGCTTTATTCTTTCTTTTGCCATATTCTGCGTTTACATATACAAAAATATTCCAAACATTCGTTTAAAATTCTGAGTTACATGAATTTTCGATGACGTCATTCGTTCTATGTATTTTTCGTCGTTTCACGATCTAAAACGCTCAATTTTCGTAATATCGATTTGATTCTTGCTTTATTCTTTCTTTTGCCATATTCTGTATGCACATACACAAAAATATTCCGAACATTCTTTCAAGATTCTGAGTTACATGAATTTTCGATGACGTCATTCGTTCTATGTATTTTTCGTCGTTTCACGATCTAAAAAGCTCGATTTTCGTAATATCGATTTGATTCTTGCTTTATTCTTTCTTTTGCCATATTCTGCGTTTACATATCCAAAAATATTCCAAACATTCGTTTAAAATTCTGAGTTACATGAATTTTCGATGACGCCATTCGTTCTATGCATTTTTCGTCGTTTCACGATCTAAAACGCTCAATTTTCGTAATATCGATTTGATTCTTGCTTTATTCTTTCTTTTGCCATATTCTGCGTTTACATATACAAAAATATTCCAAACATTCGTTTAAAATTCTGAGTTACATGAATTTTCGATGACGTCATTCGTTCTATGTATTTTTCGTCGTTTCACGATCTAAAACGCTCAATTTTCGTAATATCGATTTGATTCTTGCTTTATTCTTTCTTTTGCCATATTCTGCGTTTACATATACAAAACTATTCCAAACATTCGTTTAAAATTCTGAGTTACATGAATTTTCGATGACGTCATTCGTTCTATGTATTTTTCGTCGTTTCACGATCTAAAACGCTCAATTTTCGTAATATCGATTTGATTCTTGCTTTATTCTTTCTTTTGCCATATTCTGCGTTTACATATACAAAAATATTCCAAACATTCGTTTAAAATTCTGAGTTACATGAATTTTCGATGACGTCATTCGTTCTATGTATTTTTCGTCGTTTCACGATCTAAAACGCTCAATTTTCGTAATATCGATTTGATTCTTGCTTTATTCTTTCTTTTGCCATATTCTGTATGCACATACACCAAAATATTCCGAACATTCTTTCAAGATTCTGAGTTACATGAATTTTCGATGACGTCATTCGTTCTATGTATTTTTCGTCGTTTCACGATCTAAAAAGCTCGATTTTCGTAATATCGATTTGATTCTTGCTTTATTCTTTCTTTTGCCATATTCTGCGTTTACATATCCAAAAATATTCCAAACATTCGTTCAAAATTCTGAGTTACATGAATTTTCGATGACGTCATTCGTTCTATGTATTTTTCGTCGTTTCACGATCTAAAACGCTCAATTTTCGTAATATCGATTTGATTCTTGCTTTATTCTTTCTTTTGCCATATTCTGCGTTTACATATACAAAAATATTCCAAACATTCGTTCAAAATTCTGAGTTACATGAATTTTCGATGACGTCATTCGTTCTATGTATTTTTCGTCGTTTCACGATCTAAAACGCTCAATTTTCGTAATATCGATTTGATTCTTGCTTTATTCTTTCTTTTGCCATATTCTGCGTTTACATATACAAAAATATTCCAAACATTCGTTTAAAATTCTGAGTTACATGAATTTTCGATGACGTCATTCGTTCTATGTATTTTTCGTCGTTTCACGATCTAAAACGCTCAATTTTCGTAATATCGATTTGATTCTTGCTTTATTCTTTCTTTTGCCATATTCTGCGTTTACATATACAAAAATATTCCAAACATTCGTTTAAAATTCTGAGTTACATGAATTTTCGATGACGTCATTCGTTCTATGTATTTTTCGTCGTTTCACGATCTAAAACGCTCAATTTTCGTAATATCGATTTGATTCTTGCTTTATTCTTTCTTTTGCCATATTCTGCGTTTACATATACAAAAATATTCCAAACATTCGTTTAAAATCAAGAGACACGGTAGTGTCTCGCGCCAAGTTCACTGCGGAGCGAGACTCACGTACCGTGTATCTTTACGCGAAAATCCGAGTTTCAAGAGACCACTATGATGAGATCTCATATATGCACTAAATTTAGCGGAAAAATAATGGGCGCAATTGGAAGCTCGTGTCCAAATTATATAACAAAACTGATTTTATTTTTTTTCTACGTTCCGTGTTACGGAAGATATATTGAGTTGAAGTTAAATTTTATTAAAAACTCTCGATTTTCATGATGAAATAATTCAGTCCTGCTCGTCGTCGTCGTCTGTTGGGCATCCTCATTCAATGTGTGCATGATACTATAAATTTGTCTCTCTTCAATCTGTACTGTAGTATCTTTCTCTTACTTCTAAAACTTCCTATCGTTTTGGCTTTTATTATTGCAAGTTTGCAACTGCCTTCTTCTAACACACGTTGTATCTATAAGCTTGTCCTTTTCTTTCATGACAGAATTTTATTCTTTCTCTACTCTGGCGGTCAAATTTAACACTAGTCAGAATTAATATCAAGAAACATACAATATTATGATTATTATTATTTCTCTATAACTCTAGCGGCCAATTTCGATACTAATTTGAAAATTTTTGAAGATGATGAGTTACCGACCAAGTTTTATTCATTACAGATATATATATATATTGTGATGTGGTGGCTTGCCACACATCATTATTCATAGTATTATTCTGTTTAACCTCATTGCGCTGTGGAAAGATAAATATAGATCTTTAATATAAAGTAAGAATGGATGGAATTTATAAGTATGAATGTAAAATATACTAATTGAGCCTCACCGAGTATCGCAGAGACAACACAAGTCAAATAATCCAGCAGTCAAATGATTCAACAATCAGTCCAATGGTCAATCAATCAATGAAACATCTGGATCCAAATGGTCAATCAATTACTCAGTCCAATCTTATGAATTCAGCAGCCCAAATATCACAGTAAATGAAGAGAATAACACCAACAACGTTCAATCACAATACCCAGCATGGGTTAACCTCTCATGAACAAAACGTCAACAAATTGATGTAAGAGGTATATTGGCGAATGAAGAGAGATGGCGCTTGAGTCTTAAAGCGACCATCTTGGATATTTGAAATTATCCAATGAGAATACTGAATACAGAAATAAGATGGCTGACTTTGGCGGTAATATGAATAATGAATTTGCCGACCAATCAAATAATTCGCCATTTGAATTGGACCAATAAGGACTTATGATTATTAAATCAAGTATTATGGATATTATATTGACTCAATATGGACATTAATCGACTACTACGGTGATGCTGGAAGGGGAAGAAGACGGAAGGAGCCATTTTGGACGCCACTTCCACGACGAGCCTCATGGTGTGTGGATGCGTGTTGAATGTGTGTCGCGGATAATCGATAAATATAATTGTTAAAAAGAGTAATCGACGTTGTAATTTGCGTGAGAATAATTGTTCGTAAGTAAAGCGAACGAAAATAGTAATTATTGAGCGAGTGTGACTGAAAGAAAAGGTAATAAATTAAAGTATAAATTACTCAAAGCGTGATTGAACGAAGCAACACGCGGCGAGCCATTTTGTATAATTGTTACAATCTTTCCACGGCGCAATCTTTGCTTTGGTAAAATTAATTATAAGAGAATATTGAAAGTAATATCGGTGAATATTATTAAGTAATAATAATAATTTGTGATTGTTATATGATCAGAGTTATTTGTCATTTTGTTCAACGGAATTTATCGCGTTGCCGTAGACCCGTCACAACCACGGCCTAAAATAATTATCAGAATCTAGTATTTTATTATAATATTATAATTCTTCTTGTTTATTACATAAATTCAATTAAGATTGTGTTAAAAATAAATCATTATTAATTTCTTAAAGAATAAAGAAGAATCGACTGTTTAAAAGTATAATTCAATAAATAATATATAATTTCCCTGGAGTTATATACGATTCTCCATAGATCCAGGGTGGCATCCCGATAATCGATAAGAATCACAAGGTAACGTTAACGGCGGCGAATAGTTCAGGGACGAACCAAGCACCGTTACAATATATATATATATATATATATATATTCATTACAGAAAATTAAGGACGTTCATTCGCTACGCTAAAGTTAAATAAGTACTAACTTTTTATAAAATTTTACAATGATTTATAATTATTTTTTATATGTACCAATTAATTTCAAGGTATTTATTTTAAAAAATCAGTTAATCTACATTAACAATTGATTTCACGCCTAAGAAATGACGCGAATTTATTCACCAATATCGAAAATTAATTGAAAATAAAATAAAATTGATGTGAATAAATAATATTGAAATAAATTGAAGGATAAATATTAACTAATTTATCTATAGTAACATTTTGATCATTTTAATTTTATTTGAATTTTCTGTGATTCAAGTCTTACGCAAATAAAATAAATTATTATATTATGAAATGACAGTACATAATTTTACAAGTAACAAGTTTAATTATTTATTTATTTATTTAGTGAGACAATCTATCATATTGTTCAAAATCAGAAAAGTCAAGATCAGAATTTTTTTTTAGAAAATATTATTTGTTTATTATTATTTTTTTATTATACGTATACGTAGTGTCATTTGTTTATTTAAAGATAAATGTTTTGGACAAATGATCCTTTCTTGTTTGATCCGCCTCCTCCACGTCTCCCACCGCGCTTGTACCCATTGCGGTTTCCTCGAGCCCATCTTTTTGCTATAATTTATAAAAAAATAATAAATAAAAAATCCATATGTAGTTAATTAAGAATTACTATAATAACATATTATAGAAAAAATATATTTGTTTTTGATTTTGAACTTACGCCGGGTAGTTAATTGATGAGATGTCGCTCCAACATTTTGATTGGCTAATGACATTGGACGTGATTCCCACAATGATTGCAACGCTGGTGGTGCAGAAAGTGGTCGTTGCAGTGGTGGTAATGATGATGACATAGGTGGTGGAGGCGGTGGTGGAGGTGGTGGCAATAATGATGGCAATGATGAAGGCAAAGGTGGTGGCAATGGCGGTGGCAATGATGAAGGCAAAGGTGGTGGCAATGATGAAGGCAAAGGTGGTGGCAATGATGGCAATGGTGGTGCCAATGATGAAGGCAATTGTGATGGTAATAATGATGGTCGTGGTGCATCTTTACACGCTGATGCCTGTGATGAGTTGGGAAATATTGCTTGTTGACTCTGATCTCCATTATAATATTGTTGTTGTTGAATTTCATTAGATGACGTTGAAGATGTTGGTAGAAATTCGATTGGGAATGGATCAGAAGGCTTAAGTCCGTGTAATGATTTTATATAATTTTTCAACATTTCCCGTTCATTAATCGCGGACTTCATTTCTGCTCTCAGGGCACTATTTTCCACATTCAAAGAGTTGAATCCATCATTTTCGAATTCATCATTTATTGTATCGCCATGTTCGCTGCTACCATCGCCGCAACTCATTTTTAAGGCTGCAAAAAACAATCAATTTCAATGAATATATATAAATATATGTTTTATGGTAGACAAAATGATTAATATATATGTTAATTAAATCAATGCCGAACTTTAAATTCATTCGTAAATACTTCATAGTTGTTTGTTAAAATTGACGCCTACTTTTCTTTCTCCATTGTGAGCATTCTGAAGAAGTGGGGTTAGCCCCGGTCACTTCCAAGGGCGTCTTTATCAAATTGATGAATGGGTTCTTATTTTTAAAATAGATATTTGTAATTGAATAAAATCATGGATGAACTAAAATAAAATGTTTAATTACATTTTCTTTTAAATTGTTTTAATGAAAAATGAAAAATAGTTTTCCACGTATGTTAATAAAATAAAATAAATAAATTTATTATTATGATAGAGCCGTGCATGATGTGCCGGCGTGTTGGCTACCATATAGTTGAAAGGAGGCGTCAATTACAATAAACAACAATCTGATTGTTATATATCATTATAAAAATATACAATAAAAATATACAATGAATCGATAAAACAATCAATATTTTCGAATAATTGAATTAATTTACTAATTTACTTACCTTTTTCAATTTTTGTTGCTTTGACGTAATTTTTGCTGGTTCACGTACCGAACGGATTGATGATATAAAAGATGGCGAGCAGCGCGATTATTACCAATATCACATTCATTATAATTTATTTTTCATGATAGGAAACTTAATAATCTAATTCTATCCTACATGACATCTATTATTCAATAGTGCATATAGTGCATAACGAGGACGAGATCCATATAAGTATATTTCGATCGATAATGCAGATTTTGATGCATCGATTTTTTATAACTTTTTACTTTTCAGGTGATACAGTTTACAATATTGATTTCAAAATGAGTGTCATCGATGGATATAATAGAATATATCAGGAATTATCGTTGCATCCCTTGATATAAACAAAAAAAAACAATCTTCTAATTAATTGATAATGGTACAGCCGATATTCATATATTATTTTCCAATAATTATCTTTCATGCGTTTATAACTTGAAATCATTGGGACTCGCGTGAGAAAAGAACCCATTTATGAATATTATAGAGACGATCATGGCGTAGCATATCATTGGTTCGTATGAAAAATAATGGGAGGCGTCAATAATGAATGATTATTTTATGTTCAATAAAACAATAAATGATAAATATGATATAATAATTATTTATTCAATCATTGGACATTTATTACTATTTTCAGAATATATATGATATATGATTAATGGAGCAGTAGTAAATGATGCAACAATGCAGATGAAATATATGACATTGATCATATTTTTTTGTAATCTGCACGGCGTAATGAATCTGCGTGGCGTCCAGTTTTGAATAATATATAGAGCATTGTGAGAAAATATATTAATTAGTATATTTCAGTCGATAATGCAGATTATAATAGCATTGAGATCTAAAAATTTACTATATTGATTGTCATCGACTTTGTCAACTTCTTTTATCATGTAAAATACGCGGTTATGTTAAACATGTACAACAATTATTTTAGTGGTTGACGGTTTTGCAGCCATTGTTGTTACTTTTATGCGTCAGTGTTAATTTGTGCATCATGAAATTTGCGAAAAAGCTACGTGATATTACTGCTGGTATGTGCGATTTTTATTTTTCTGTCATTTTATGAATATGATTATGATATTCTTTATTATTATTTACAGGATTTAATATTTCAATCATAAATATAACGGTGGAATATGTGGATTCATGTGTCTTTTAGGCTAAGTAAAAATTTGTTCAAATTTATGTATATTCCGGGAAAATATTTCATTTGATCATCTTTTTTAATAATTATAATCTTTGTTTTCAGTGTTTGTTCTGTAAAGTATAAGATCATCCTTGTTCCGGAAGTGTATACAGATAAAATAAATTGCTACATATCTCATTTCAAGGTAATATTTTATTATTATTATATTTAATATCATGTTCATAATTGTATATATATATATATATATATATATAGTATTAGATTTATTTTATTTCATTTTATTTGATATTGGTATTTTTCTTTTTAACTGCACTTATTGAATACATACACACTTTAATGATATTGAATATCATTAAAATGAATGTTTACTATGTTGTCCACACATATATTATTCAATGAGTGCAGTTCAAAAGAAAATAACATAGAATAAAATGAAATAAAATAAATCTACAGACTATGTATATAAAAAAATATCGTTTATCCATTTATTAGTATTAGTATTAGTATATAGTTATCACTTCATTATATTTTATTTTATTTTTCTCTTTGACTACATTTGTTGAATCTAATAGTATAAATGTACTATTGAAATGAAACAATTCAGTCAAAGATAATAAAATAAAATGGAACAAAATAAAGTATTGAATTGGATAATTTACATATGAAAATGAATTATTATTATTATATAGTATATGCACATAAATACATATATTCCAAGTTCATATAAATATATATAAAAGTGCAGTTAATAAGAAAAATAAAATAAGTATGAAATGAAATAAATTTAATTAAATATATATTATGCATAATATTCTGAATTATATATATATACATGTTCGATACAGGAGAAATTGATTGTAATCACCATTGATCAATTCATTACTTTATTTCATTTTATTTCTCCCTTTAATATATATGTATACTTTGAATATATATCTGCTTTGAATTTCATTGAAATGAATGTTTACTATATTGTCCATGTATATGTATATATATATATATATATATAATAATATAATATTTGAAGTACATATATATAATATGTGTTCAATAAATGCAATTGAAGGGAAAAATAAAATGAAATAAAGTATTGAATAATTGGATGACGATTAAAATTAATTTCTTCTATATATATTTCAAACATATATATAATATTATAGAATTATTTTATTTCATTTTTCTTTTCAAACGCACTTATTGAATATATATATATATTAGCTTTGAATATCATTAAATTAATGAATGTTTACTATATTGTCCATGTATATATTTATATATTCAAAATACATATATGTGTGTTCAATAAGTGCAATTATAAAGGGAAAAATAAAATGAAATGAAGTATATATATTCAAAATACATATGTATAATGTATATGCGTGTTCATATATATATTGAATTGTATGACGATTAAAATTAATTTCATCTGTATGAAACATATATATATATATATATGTATGTATGTATGTATGTATGTATGTATGTATGTATGTATGTATGTATGTATGTATGTATGTATGTATGTATGTATGTATGTATGTATGTATGTATGTATGTATGTATGTATGTATTTATGTATGTATTTATGTATTTATGTATGTATGTATGTATGTATGTATGTATGTATGTATGTATGTATGTATGTATGTATGTATGTATGTATGTATGTATGTATGTATGTATGTATGTATGTATGTATGTATGTATGTATGTATGTATGTATGTATGTATGTATGTGTGTATGTTTGTATATATGTTTGTATATATGTATATATTTTCTATTTAACTGCACTTTTATATGTATTTATATGTGCTTGGAATATATATGTATATACTATACATATAATAATTATAATTCATTTTCATAATTATCCAATCCAATACTTTATTTTGTTCTATTTCATTTTATTTTTGACTGAATGATTTCATTTCAATAGTACATATATACTATTAGATTCAACAAGTGTAGTCAAAAAAAAATGAAATAATTAAATTCTATTAAATGCAGGATAGTATAATTATATTTTTTTTTATATATACGTCTGTAGATTTTCTTATACTTTTCCATTTCATTCTAAACATGTATTCTTTCATCTATAATATACATATGTATATGTTGTATTAATTATTATGACGCTAGATTTAATTAAATATACTTTCATTCATCAATAATCAATTGTTTATATTAATTCTTACTAATAGTAAAATTATTATTCAACTAATATATAATCTTGAATGATGTCATGAAGGTCTTCGTGGATTGAGCGGTCTATCATAGAGCAGTGTCATCTGGCTGGAAAGGTAAGTAAGTATTTACATTCATATCATAATAATTTTTTTTTATCATAAATTGGCTGCTGAGCGCCAGAAAAAATAGGCTGCTGAGCGCCAGAAAAGATAGGCTGCTGAGCGCCAAGAAAGATAGGCTGCTGAGCGCCAGAAAAGATAGGCTGCTGAGCGCCAAGAAAGATAGGCTGCTGAGCGCCAGAAAAGATAGGCTGCTGAGCGCCAAGAAAGATAGGCTGCTGAGCGCCAGAAAAGATAGGCTGCTGAGCGCCAGAAAAGATAGGCTGCTGAGCGCCAGAAAAGATAGGCTGCTGAGCGCCAGAAAAGATAGGCTGCTGAGCGCCAGAAAAGATAGGCTGCTGAGCGCCAGAAAAGATAGGCTGCTGAGCGCCAAGAAAGATAGGCTGCTGAGCGCCAGAAAAAAAAGGCTGCTGAGCGCCAGAAAAGATAGGCTGCTGAGCGCCAAATAGATCACATTTGTTTTATTATATTCGTATTATATTTAATACATATTTTTAAAACAAAATGTCTACGAAAATTGATGAACAGATGAAGTTATCAAACGAGCAAAAAGAAATTATTGTTCAGAATCAATGGATAAATGATGATCATATAATGCTTTTTAATGATCTTCTCAAAAATTGTTCAGATTATGAATCATCTGAACCGTGGCGAATTCAAATTCCAAGTTTGATAAAACCTATACGGCAAAATAAAAAACATATACAAATACTATATTCACATGATCAACATTGGGTATGTTCTTATTATGATGGAGAAAACTTATTTATTTACGATTCATTAAATAAGAAAGGTTTTCGGGAAGGCCATTTTGAATATCTAAAGCGATTATTCCCTACTTATCAATTTGATTTGCGTCCAGTACAATTCCCTACTGTACAACAGCAGCCCAATCATAATGATTGTGGTGTGTTCGCAATTGCTTTCGCGATTTCATTATTATTCAATATTGATCCTCATAAAGTGAGATACGATCATAGTGTAATGCGTTTACATTTAATAAAAATTTTTGAAACTAATGTTATCGAGCATTTTCCTCAAGACTCTAAGTCCGGCGTTCCTCAAAAAGTGCATTCATTATTATCAATAACAACTTGTGAAGCTGAACCAGTCCCACTGTGCAAGCCACAAAAAAGTAATAATATAAAGCATAAAGTATTGACTTCTTTGGGAAATAATAATTGCGATTATAAATTTGCAAAAAAATCACATGAATACTTAATAAACACGCAATATGTACCTAATTCTGGGGAAAATTTTTCAAGTGAAATGATTAAAAAACAAAAAGTGTCGATCCCTTTGACAAATAATAATTGCGATTGTAAATTTATAAAAAAACCACATGAAGATTTAGTGAACAAGCAGAATATACCTGATTCTGGAAAAAATTTTGCAAGAGAAATGATTAAGGTTCATGATAATAACACTAATGTAATGAATCCTAAGGAAAATACTAAGCACGGATTAACACCTGTAAAAGAACGTACTCAACATAAGCAACATAAATATAAGCCTACATTAGCTAAAGCTAATAACCAGTCAACTCCATTGTTGAAGCAAAAACGAAAGCAGTTGAAGTTGCCGATTAAACAAATGAATAAAATTTCCCAAAATAAATGGCTAGATGATCTGCATATGGACTATTTTCACTATTTATTGAAAAATGTGTCAGATTATAAACCAGTTGGCACGTGGCAAATAAATTTTCTTGATCAAATACAACCTGTATCGTTGAATCAAAAACACATACAGATATTATATTCCACAGATAACCATTGGGTATGTAGTTATTATGACAGACATGATTTATTCATTTACGATTCATTGAATAAAAAAGGTTTTCGAAATAATCATGAGAACTTTTTGAAGCAACTGTTTCCTACTTATTTTTCTGATAACCGTCTGGTGCAATTTCCTGATGTGCAACAACAACCTAATTTCGATGATTGTGGTGTCTTTGCAATTGCTTTTGCCATTTCGCTATTATTTGGTATTGATCCTCATAAAGTAAGATATGATCACAGTGTAATGCGTTCACATTTATTGAAAATTTTTGAATCAGAAGTTATTGAGCATTTTCCTCAAGATTTGAAGTATGGTGTTCCTCATAAAGTGCTTCCATTAGCAAGTATAAGAATCCGAGAAGCTGAAGTCACTCGTTTGCATATGTTACGACGAAATAAAAAACAATATAAAAAAATAAAGACAAAAACGGAAGAAAAAACTTGTCAAAACTCCGTAGAAATAGAATCTAATATTATCAAAGTGTTGGAGACTAACAATAATAAATTAGCATTGTCTGACGACGTTAACAATCAAGTTTTTATCAATGATACAAATAAGATTATGTTATTTGACGATTCTGGCCATCAAATTAGTAGTAATAATGAATATAATATAATTGAAAATATTAAAATGTGTGATAATTTGAAGTTACATGCGTTTCATGAAAAAAATCGATACAATCAAAATTTACCACATAATCGCGCCGGAAAGAAACGTCGATATAAAGAAGACGTTGAGAATGTTCTCGAAAGAAAACGAAGTCGATACAGAGAGGACAATGAGAATATTCTCAAAGTAAAACGACGTCAATACGCAGAAAACTCGGAAGATATTTGCACGAGAAAACGGCGTCGATATGAAGAAAATTTAGAAGATGCTCGAGCAAAAAATCGACGTCAATATAAAAGGAATTCTTCAAAGCGATATATACAAGAACGGAAACGTTATGCTAAAGCAATGGAGAATGAAAAAACGAAGCAGAAAATACTAGAACAGAAATGGTGTAGTAATAAATTATATTATGAAAAAACAAAAGGCCAAAGAAAAAATGAAAATGCAAATATCAAATATAATATAAAGAAATCAAATGCGCGTATAAATATTTGTAATAAGTACCGGATGTTACGAATGAAGGATTTTTTTAAATATAACATTCATTCTTTGGGAATATATTTTAAAAATATTTTAAGCAAATTGGATATTGAAGACCAGGTTAAAAAACAATTAGAAGCCAAGAAAATAGTTCGATGGTGCACACACATCAGATGTAATTATATTAAAAATATGTCTGCAACTTTGCGCAAGCTTAGGAATAGAGCAGAAGTACGCTTGATTCTCGTTGCGGAATGTTCGTCAATCAATGAAAAATTGTCTGCGTTGTGTGGAGTATCTAGACACACGGCTTCATCTGAAAACTATTTCTTAGAATCAACTTATAATAAAACAAATTTGTTAGAACCTTTAATGATGAATATGAAAGGACAAGTTGTAAATGTGTTACCATTGACAGAAGCACAAGCAAAAAAATCGTGGTCGTGTGATACTTCATGCAAAACAAAAAATGATTCACTTCTAATTGAACGGTACCAAAAATTCCTGGAATTTATGAGTAACTGCTCCTTGAAATATTTACCGAAAATACGGAAAAATCATGAATGTTCTTATAAAACTTCACATATGAAAATGGGTCACACATTGAGTTGTTATATTGATCATACTCTTTGTAAAGCTTTTTCACTCCCGATGGAATTATTATCACCACATTTTCCTAAAGTAAGAGAATTTAAACGTTTATATTATAAATTACTGAATTCATATCAAAAAATGTCTGATTTAGAAGCAGTTTTAGATTGCGGTGATTTAAATACATTGAATAAAATTATAACACGAGCACAAGCAAGAGTAGATTTACATAAACATCAGCATATTGAAAAAGTTTTGAGCGATGATGACATTATTTTGAACAATAAAAACGCATTCATAGCTTTGCAAAAGCGTATAATGGATAAACCGCGATATGCTTGTGTTTCATGTGAAAGACTATGTTATGAAAGAGATGTATCTAATGTCAGCAAGATTGAAACAAAATTTATAGACACGCAGATTTGGAAGGATTTGATGAAATATGTAAAAGATCAGCAAATTGATTCGGAATTTATATGTAAATATTGTCAACGAAAATTATCTCAAGGTTTGATGCCAGCGTATTGCATTTTGAATAATCTTACTACTCCAAATGTACCTAAAGAAATATCGGCTCTCAATGACTTCGAAAAAATTATAATACAAAGGATGAAATGCTTTCAAACGATTCATAAAATGGGAACTGTCATTAATAAAAAAATACCTCATGTGCAAAAGGTATCAAAAGTTATAGGTAGAGCATTTCATCTACCACTTCCTCTACAAGAGACAATGGATAAATTGTGTTCTGACCTTGATCCAATAAATCTCAATCATGAGTTATATATTTTAGTTCGAGGCATTCCAACAAAATCTAAAATTATTTGGGAGGAAATGGTAGACCTTAAAAAAATATTTGATGCTTTGACGTGGTTAAAAGACAATAATCATTTTTATTCACAAATAAAATTGCCAAAAATTCATCATGATTTATGTTTGGAAAAATTGGATGAATTAGAATTTCAAATACAAGAAATAGAAGAACCTGTGACAGAATTTAATGAAAATGTGGCACCGGTTAATATTCATAAAGAAGATACATTGTTAAATGATCCGGAACCGGATACAAAAACGTCAAACGATGTTATAGAAACTGCGTTGGATCAGAATAAACCAATTTTAACTCAAATTACAGATGAGAAAACAAAAGATGGATATTATGAGCAATATACTGTATATCCTTTATATGAAAAGAAAGAAAATCAAACTACGACAGCTTTATATCAAATGTTGAAAGTTAATAATTTACCTGTGGATAGTCGTGAAAAAGAATTGGATTTATTGTGTTTCCCAGATTTATATCCGTATGGTGTAAATGGGCAACGTGCAACGAGAAAGATCAAACTTCAGGATCATGAATTTATTAAATGTCGTTTAATGTCCAAACATCCACAATATAGATTGAATATACAATACTTATTTTATTTATTGAATGATGCGAATAATCGTCAGTTGAATCGTGGGATTTTTCATAAAATGAATGTAACTAAATTACGAAATCGTTATACGGCTGCGGAATATTTGGAGGCCATGTCAAAAGAGCAGTTGGAATCTAATTTAAGTACAATATTTGCCACGTTAAGAAATACCGAACAATACTGGCGTAAACCAAGGGGTGATTTGAATTGCATGACACAACATTATGGTCCTGCAACATGGTTTCTTACCTTAAGTCCAAGCGAATGGTTGTGGGAAGACTTGGGTGAATATATTCGTGAAGTGAATGGTTGGCACGATCTTTCAGTATCCACTAGCACTCTTGTGGCTAGGGATCCTGTGTCAACATCAAGATTTATTGATAATGCGTTTCATGGAATGCTCGATTTTATTTGTTCTAAAGATCATCCTATTGGGGAGGTTACTCATTATTTTTGGCGTAGAGAATATCAAGGTAGAGGCTTACAGCATTTTCATATATTGATTTGGATAAAAGACGCTCCGATTCTTGGTGAATCTTCCATTGAAGATGTTTCAAAATTCATTTTGAAACATTTAACCTGTAAAATGCCTGATCGAAATATTTCACCATTATTGTATAAACGTGTTAATGCCCATCAGCGTCATAAACATAATGATTATTGCCTTCGCTCAAAGAAAGTTGGACGTAAAGTCATACGTACATGCCGTTTTGGATTTCCTCGTCCTAGTAGTACAACATTAAACATAAGGGATGTTGTAACTGCAATAGCAGGTAGAAAAAATTTGAAGCACAGAAGCAGATTATATGATCTTCCCCGGAAAGATACTGAAGGTGATATAAATGATTATAATGATATCCTTCTTACTGCATGGCACGGGAATATGGATTTGCAATTTATTGGCGAGAAATCAGCAATACTTACTTGGTATATAACAAAATATATAAATAAGTCAGGAAAGTCTGAATTATCAGAATCTATTCTCGACAGTAAAAATAGGAAAAATAAATCATTAGCTAGCTGTCTTTGGAATATTGCCATGCGATTTATGAGTAATAGAGAATGTGGAGCTCTTGAAGCCGCTGACACATTATTAGGTATTCCTTTATATGGAACAGACTGTAATACAACTATTCGATGGTTGGATGTTAATATGATACGAAATAGGAAATTAAAAAACCGTAAAGAAATTGAGGCACTTGACAAAGAATCGACAGATATATTTTGTATATCGTTGATAGATGATCATTATCCTCATAGACCAGACGAACTCGAAAGCATGTCTCTTTATGAATTTGCCAAATGGTATAATATTACGAAAGTTGTGCCGAAAAATGAGAATGTCGAATTCTATAAATTGCGCAACGGTTTTTATCTTAGACGGCGACAGCGTGAATTTCTCATCAATCATTATAGATATAATATTAATACACAACCAGAAAATTATTTCTATTCATTGCTACTTTTGTTCAAACCGTGGAGGAAATTAGACGATTTGAGAAATGGATGCAATAATTACGCAGAATCGTTTCATCAAGATAAATTACATCTGGAAAAAGTATTAGAGTATCATGAAAAAATGGATGAATTGCAAAAAGCGTTCGAAGCTGCTACAGAATTAGTTCAACAAAAGTTTGATGAGATGCAAAAACAAGATGTTTCTCAAAATGAACTCAATAATTTGAGAGATGCTCAAAATATAGAAGCTGGTGAAGCAATGCAAGATTTTAAAGATATTGCTAATAAAGTAGAAGAAGAAGTTGATATATCAGAAATGATAACAAAACTAAATGCAGATCAAAAAAGAGTATTTGATAGAGTTGTTGACACTATTGGATCAGATAAATCAGTATTACGGTTATATGTTAGTGGTGAAGGTGGTACTGGAAAAAGTTTCTTGATCAAAACTATTAAATGTTGGATAAAGCAAAATCTCAACAAGGATACTGCTGTAGCAGCGCCTACCGGTATAGCAGCATTTAATATAGATGGTTTAACGATTCACAGATTACTTCAATTACCCGTTGAGCATGGTTATACTCCACAATATAAACAATTATCCGATCATGTTTTGAAAGTTTTACGTGCAGATCTCAAAAACGTTGCTCTAGTTATTATCGATGAAGTATCGATGATATCTAATTTGACTCTGTTATATATACATTTTCGATTATCTGAAATATTTGACACAACCGATTGTGACGATGGTTGGTTTGGAAAAAAAAATATTATTTTGTTTGGAGATTTATTACAGTTACCTCCTGTATGTGAAGATTCTGTTTTTAAAAATTTATCAAAAGATAAAATTAATAAATATCTTGGCTCATTAGGTGCTGTCAATTTATGGACGAAATTATTTGATTATGATGAACTTACAATTAATATGCGTCAGCAAGGAGATGAATCTTATCGTCATTTGCTTTCAAGGGTTCGCATTGGTTTATTAACAAAATCTGATTGTGACATTCTTAAAAAACGAAAAATACAATTTGAAAGTGATTCTTTTGAAGGTAGATTGAATGAATTATGCAATTTCATCAATAATTTACCTTCAGACGCTGTTTGTTTGTTACCGACTTGTCATATGTGTGATACTTTGAATACTGCAATGTTAAGTCGCATTACTTCAAAAGAAATATTATTAACTGCTGAAGATAATATTGATTGTATTCATTATTTGAGAACAAAAGTATCAAAAGTATTATCGAATAACGATGATGATAATTCTAGAACTGCAGGACTTTCGAAATATATCACTATTAAAATTGGTGCAAAAGTGATGATAAGACGAAATATTGATGCCAGTTTAGGACTTGTCAATGGTACAATTGCTAAAGTTGTATCGACTATACATGATGATCCGTCATGCGAGCATGTGGATAAAATTAAACTTCTCTTGCCTTCCGGTCAAGAATATTGCATTGAAAGAGTAAGCGTTAAATTTCAGGTAATAGATAAAGCATATGTTGTCAGAAAACAATTCCCATTGTCTTTAAGCTATGGAATCACCATACACAAAAGTCAAGGACTGAGTCTACAAACTGCTATTATGGATATAGGCAACTCAGTATTTAATAATGGTCAAACATATGTAGCATTGTCCCGGGTAACATCTTCAGAAGGATTGCATTTGATAAACTATGATCCTTCATCTGTGCAAGCTGATGACGATGCTATTGTTGAATATAATCGATTAAAGCGAATCTACAAATCTGGGGCAAAATTGTTCACTATTTCGAAAGATAAATATTCTAAAGTGAAAGATACTATATGGGTTTTACCGAAAATAATCACATCTCATCAACAATCACACGATCAACAATCACATGATAAAGTTAAAAAAAGTAATGTTCGCATTATGCATGGCCTCCAAAATGACGATAAAACTTCTTGTTATGCAAATGCAGTATTGCAATGTTTGATACATTTACATTTTGATAAAAAGTTTCTCAATGATAGTGACAATCAATCAAATGATTTGAGTATATTAGCACATCGATATGAAAGTAGATTACCCAATCTCAATACATATGCGGTACGGCAATGTTTAGGAGATAGCTTTCCTGTTGGTGTGAAGCAAGATGTCGCAAAATTTTTCACGGCTCTTTGTATAAAATTTAATTATATTAGAAGTTCATTTGAATATCAAATAACTTCTACTAAACGATGTAAGAATTGTGAAAATACAATAACTATCAATACTTGTGACAATGTTCTACTTTCAATTTCAATTGAAAACATGAAAAAATATAGTTATGATCTTAATGAAGTATTGAATTCGACATTTTCGCATTGGTATCAGTCACGTGAGGAATCATGTGAAAATTGTACGAGTAGCAATATAATGTTTAAAAATGAATTAGTATTGACGAAAGACATAATTGTCATTCATTTTATATTATTTTCATTGCAAAATGGAAAAATGATGAAAACTAATAAAATACATTTGCGTGCTGTTCCGACTACTAAGGTATTGGTAGCTGGACAGTCGTATAAAGTGATGAATGCTATATTTCATCATGGACCGAGCATCGAAGAAGGTCATTACACAAGTATCTGTAGAGATGGAACATCTAATGGTTGGATTGAAGTTGATGATACAAATATTAGAAAAACTTCATGGCCTACAAATGCTAAAAATGTTTGTATGCTGTTTTTACGAAAATCAATTAAAAAATACAGCTTTTAAAATTACTTAATGCATAATAATTAGTGATCGGTAATATGTATAAATTTATAAATTATTTGTTCTATTGTTTTGAAGAAGCCCGTTGTATTCTTTATACTTATAATTGTATTGTTGTTGATGCTTATACTTGGAATATGACGGGGGTGGTGGTGGGTTTGTCTCGTAAAATTTGATCATTATCAAATTGATTGATAATATACTTTGTGACGTGGTGTTTTCTAGGCACCACGTACAATATTAATGACTTTATTATATTATTATGTTTTACCTTTTTTTTTCTCCTCCACCGCTCACAAGGGATGCCACCTTCGTGTACCTATTTAAAATAGGTTGGACAAGGATAATTAACGACCACGAAGGAAATCGTTACAATCAATTCAATTGACAAAAGAAAATAATAATGTTTTATTGAATTAATAAAGAAAATAATAATGAAGTTTAGCTCGAGTATGATTTGAAAATAGTAATAATAAAAATAATATGTGTATGTTCTATACAGTGTTCTTTTGGCGTTCGACGCAAATTAGTGTATGAAATAATAATAATCTTTTAAATTGACGATAATGGCTGGGTTCGTGACACCAGTGAACAACTGATCCGGAATCGACTTAAATAACTAATTTTTTATATCTTTTAATATCTAAATATTAATTATACGACGACCAGGAATTTGGCGCAATGAGAATACAAAATGGACGCCCGCTGAACAAGGCGAGCGGCACGTGGTAACGGACACAAAAGTTATTATCTTTAATTATACTCACAGATTTACTTCCAAAAAATATGTGTGATGCAACACTGCAACAACTTCAACTTCTTTACAAATTTTTCCACACACACACTCTTCGTACTCAGTAATAATATAATTATTTCGATAATATTCTTTTTACACTCAATTCGGCACACGTCTAATCTTTTCGCTGTCCAAATTTCAAGTGTCTCCTTATTCCATTCTTTTTCGTTTTATTGCATCATTCCGTGCAGTTATTATTCACCACTTCACTGGGTGTCGTTCCAGTAAGTGCTGCCACCTTGGGCTACTTGGTGCAATGATATTATCGACTACGCGCCAAGCGTATCGATCAGCGGATTGCTGGACATCACATGCATTCTATTAGACGTAGAATCATTGTGATATATTATGATCATTAATTTCTCTTGTTTTATAGCGTGTGAATCAGTGTATTATCTACATAATCTTCTTTTAATTACTTCTATATTCATTCATTCATACAATTCTGCACTCATTCATTTTTTCCAGTCTACAATAATTCATTGATTGAATTATTCTACATTCTATCTTATCGACCATTATTGTCAATTGTGTCCGTCGCCCATTTCAGCGAGCGTCATCTTAAAGTATCAAAAAATTTTACCCGTGACTATGAAAAATCGTCACACAACCCCCCTCTTAGATTGGACGTGTGCCCTTACAAGGGTATACGTCCCATCGACACTCATACTCGGTGATTACATTATAATTTTTTATCATCCATCCACACTCAAATATCTTTTGTGTCATCTTAAATACTACATTGTTGACTCTATTTCTATTACCACAGCCTCTTTTCTCAGCTACATTAATAATACTATAAGTTCTCAGTCAAGTGTGTCTTTGGGTTACAAAAGTCAAATTGAGGGGTTGTTCTTCTTCCTTCTTGGTTCTTTACATTGGGTGGGTTATCTTCAAGGGATTCTACAGGATTCTACGTGTTTCTACATTTGGGGATTGATTTTAAGTGGAGGAATATCGTCTCTACAAAGCTCTACACGCGGGGGGTATATGCTTACTGTTTCTTGGGGTGTTCTTTCTTTACCTTGGCCCAGGCATCTTTACATTGGGGGCAGTTATCCATTATTACCCCCCTAAATCCGCACAGGTAGCAGAACGTCCACTCTGCGGGTTTGGGACAATCCCGATGACGATGTCCGGCTTCACCGCACCGCCAGCAGGATCCCCTGCCCTGGAGTTTAATTCCATCTACGTGCACGAACCAGGTTGGCTTCTCTTTGGTTATTTCACTTTGTCTGGACGTTGAGGGTGTAGGTTCGTGGGGACGGCGTAATGGGGGTGGATTTTTTACTTCTACAAACTTCGGGGGTAAGTTAGCAGGTCGGGGTATCTTTAGGTCCATTAACGATGGTAACTTGGCCTCTTTCTTTGTTTCTCTCCTCTTTTTTTGTTGGCCCTTATACTCCTCGATAATGGCTTCCTCCATCCTCTCAATTACCCTGAGTTGGGCCTCGCGGTCTAAGCCGCCTAGGGCTGGGGTGCGCAGTGTTTGGTCCGGGGTGGTTTCTGTCGACACTTGTGCCTCTAGAGTCGTCATAGCTAGGTCCAGCTCCAATAGTGAGGGGATGTGGGAAGTGTCCAATAGCTGGGAGGATGATGGGGTAGGGCTGGGGACGAAGGGATCGAAGATTGTAAGATCTTCCTCCCCTGCGTCCATGAGGGTTGGGGGTTCTACAGGGGGAGTCTCTACATGGGGTGGTGTCTCTGGGTCTGTCTCTATTCCCATCAATTCTACAAGGGGTTTCTTTGGGGCGGGTGTTTTGGGAGAAGGGATTAGAGGTTTGTATTTGGGAGTGGGTAAGGGTGTTATCTTGGGGAGTACAACCGGGGTTGATTCTTGTTGTGCTTTCTGTAGCTCTAATATTTTTTGGGCTTCGGCTGCTTCCTGCCTCTTTTTCCTGTTCTGAGCTACCTCCCTGAGCTGGTATTCCTCCTCCTTCTTTCTTCGGTCTTCCTCTTCTACCGCTCTCCTTTTTTCTTCCTCCCACACCTTCTTCCTCTCCTTCATCTCGAGCACAGCCTTCCGGTATTTTTCTGGGTCGGGCTGGCTCGGTGGGACTCCGAGGGTAAAACTGGTCCCCTGCATTTCCCCCATCACTGGGCGGTAATGCGGGCGGGGGATCGTTCGACCTCGTCCTCTGTTCCTGTACGGCATCGTTCGGATCCTGCAACACACAATTTGGCGAACGGAACGCCTTTAGTTCCGTGATATGGAGCCGGGCGGGGTTGTTACCATCCATGTCGGCAACGTCGTACACTACTGGTGATATTACATTTACGATTTTGAATGGCCCAATATACTTTGGCGCTAACTTCGCTGTGTAGAATTGAACGGCCTGCGATAGTTTATGGTTCTTTTTTAATACCAAGTCTCCCACGCGGAACCGTGAATCCCTTCTACCGACATCGTATCTCTGTGATTGTTTTATGAAGGCCTCTCCGATATTTTTCGACACTAGATCATATAAATAGGGTAAGCGGATCATTCTTTGGGCCCATTCTTTATCGTCTCTGGGGCTGAGATACTCTTTATTCTCTACATCATCCGCTAAATTTAATAATGGCTGGGGATTCCGGCCCATGTTTAGAAACGCCGGTGAAACGTGAGTAGAAGACTGCACGGCAGTGTTCATCGCGAAAGACATTTCGTGTAGATACTTGTCCCAATTGCGCTGATTTCCATCTACATAAATCCCTAACATGGGCTTCAACGTGCGGTTGGCTCGCTCTACAGGGTTAGATTGAGGGTGATATGGGGGCGTGGTAGTATGGGTAATTTTTGTCTCTTTTAATTTGTCTACAAGACCTTTTCCCATGAACTCTGTGCCATGGTCGGTCAATACGAACTGAGGCTTACCCCATCGATTAATAACTTGCTCTTCCAGGGCTTTCCAGATACCTTTTGCCTCTGCTTTTCGCAGGGCTTTCAATTCCACATACTTGGTGAAATAATCTTGTATCACTAACAAATACTTATTTTGGGAGTTACTAGGGGGAAATGGTCCCATTATATCCATAGCAACTACGGACCAGGGGCCTTCTACATTCCTCTCTCTCATGAATCCCTTTGGACCTTGCTGGCATGATTTAAACTTCTGACATTCCTCACAACACCTGACGTATTCTGCCACGTCCTGATAAATACCAGGCCAGTAAAAGTCCTGTGCTAATCGCAGATATGTCTTATCAATACCAAAATGTCCTGATTGGGGCGGGTTATGAGCGTCTCTCAGGGCTCTCTCTCGGGTTTCTACAGGCAACACCAATTTCCATTGGTTTAAATCGGGGATAGTGGGGTCCAACTGGGTATTTGGCTTAAATTTATACATTTGGTCGTCTACAATCTTCCAATCGGGGTACTGTGAGGGGTTTTCGTGAACCTTTTCTTTCCTCATGTGATACCATTCGTCCTTGGCTTCTCCAATGGCCATCAACGCATTGACCTCGTCTCCATACATGCGTGAAAGAGCGTCGGGTACCACATGTAACGATCCTTTCCGATGGACTACGTTGATATTATGTGCCTGTAGTGCCATCGCCCACCTTGCAAGACGACCAGAGGGGTTTTGGAGGTTCTTTAGCCACCTCAGACTGCTGTGGTCGGTAATAACATCGAATCTACTACCTTCTACATATGGTTTAAACTTATTAATCGCCCACAACACCGCCAGACATTCTCGCTCGGTTACCGAATAGTTACGTTCCGCGGGTGTCAATACCCTACTAGCGTAACATATGGGATGTTCGTGCCCGATTTTGGATGTTTTGTTTTCTTTATCGGATCCAAATTCCCCGGGTTGAGTTAAGACTGCCCCGATTGCATGATCGCTAGCATCAGTTTGCAACGTAAACGATTTGGAAAAGTCCGGTCGGGCTAATACTGGGGATCTAGTTAGAGCTTCTTTTAATTTCTCAAAAGCTTCTTGCTGCTCTTCTTTCCATTCCCACTTTATATTCTTCTTTACTAGCTTCAACAATGGGATTTTATCGTCAGACAACGTGGGGAGAAATCGAGCGTACCAACCTACTGCGCCCAAGAACTTTTGAATGTCCTTAGGATTTTTGGGGGTTGGATAATCTACAATGGGAGCGATTCTGTCGGGATCAGGAAAGAGTCCATCCTTATTGACTTTATAGCCCAAGAAGGTTACCTCGTCACATAAGAATTCACTCTTATCAGGATTGATCGTCAGGTTAGCTTCAGTCAACTTTGCCATCAATCTCTTCACCCATATGACATGCTCTTCAATAGTTTGGGTGAATACAATGAAATCGTCTACATACTTTCTTACATAAGGGGACCAATCGGGGGGGATCAGTTTATCAGTCAGTCTTTGGAATGACGCCGGGCCATTGCGTAATCCGAAAGCCATTCTCTTAAATTGGTATAAGCCCTTGCCTGGAACAGCGAAAGCAGTAATTTCTTTACTTTTCTCGTCTAATGCTATGTGGAAAAAAGCCTGCGACAAATCTAATTTCGAGATATATACGGCGCCATGCACTTGGTCCAACAACTCGTCCAAATTCTGCATCGGAATTGAATCATGTCTGGTGACTTCGTTTACTTTTCTAAAATCGATACAGAACCTGAACTTGCCATTGGTTTTTTTGTGTAGGACCGGCCAGCTACACCATGGACTGTTAGACGGCTCAATTACATCTTCTTCCAACATCTTATCAACCTCTTCTTTAGCGGCGGCTAATATAGCTGGTGCATATCGTCGCGTTCCCTGTCTTATAGGCGGATGTCCTTGTACGTCGATGTGATGTTTGATTATGGGAGTGATACGAGTCTTTTTTGGAATAGGGGGAATGCATTTCTTCAACTCTACACGTATTCTTTCCAATTCTTCTGGATCGATCGGGGCTATCTTCATTTGGGTTTCTACGTAATGGGAATCTACATAATCGGGTCGTGATATATATTCTTGGGAATTTAGGGTTGTGGATTGGACAGGGACAGGAACTACTTTGATTATTGGTAGCGCTCGACTACTATCTTTACCGACATCAAATCCCACTTTAGGACCATTCCTAGTCCAAAAAGTAGCAGCATCTCCATCTATAGTTATTCCCATTTCCCTAATAAAATCCATTCCTAAAACTATTTCTTTCGCCATCGTTGGCGCTCTTCTGACCGGTAGTGTACATTGTTCGCTCCCCCATATAAAGTGTAGCGCCACGCATCCCAACAATTCGACTACTTCTCCGTTGGCGACACGCATATTCCCTCCAGTATTCACAATATATTTGCTCAATTTGCTCCCGATCTCTGGTCCTATAAATGATTTGGTGGCACCAGAGTCTAATAAAGCCAAATGAGTGGAGCCTGCAATTTCAACTACTATGTACGGCCGATTTTCTCCCGCGTGTAACCCCATTATTCTAGCAAAATGCCGTGAAGCTAAACTCTTTTCAACTCCATTTGCATCCTGTCTTTCGTTCGGGCACCGGTGTTGGATTTCGTGTACAACTTGATTCTCAATGGTTTGGGATTCTACATATTCTACAATAAGTTCTGGGGATGGACACTCTGAAATGATTTCTACAGTGGCGAGGGGAGAGGGGTTTGTTTCAATTTTATTCTCTTCTACAGGGGTGGTTGGATTTGATTCTACATTACTGGTTGGATTTTCGTCAGTTTTTTTAGATTTTTTCTTTTTCGGTTTATTCTTCTTTATTGTGGGGACAGTCGCTTCTCTGGCTGCCCCCCGTTTCTCGTTTCCCTGGTCCTGTGTTGGTTCAGGTAGGGTTTTTCCTTGTTGGCGATAAGGGCAAACATTTATATAATGACCGGGTTGTCCACAATGAAAACATTGCCCTTGATTGATGGGATGGTTGGGGATGAGAGGGGCGTTTCTAAAGTAGGGCCGGGGGTTTTGCCCGCCGCTGGGTACTCTCGTTGGATATGTGTTTCGGTTGAATTTTTCTTGATAATTATTATCATCCACCCATTCTTGACCTATTTGTGCATTGTCATATTCCTCGTTCATCTCCTCATTTACCTCTACTGCAGCTATTTCTCGCGTATTTCTACGATATTTCATAGGAGGAGTGAATGCGGTGGCAGGAATAATGGATTTCTCGGTTGGGGGTGGGACGTATCGGCTCATGCATCTAATTCGCTCTTCAATAGAATGCGCGTTTTCTAACAATTCCAAATACGTTCGCGTTCTGCCTAATTCGGCATAAGCGAGGTATTTGGGATGTAACTTCTTACATATCATCTTTAATTGTTGTTCTTCCGGCACGGTAAAATCTAAAGATGAAAATAATATTCGCATGCGAGTTATATATCCCGGAAGGTCTTCACCTGGACCTTGAGTTCGGTTTTGAATTTCATCCCATACTCGATCGGAATAATCTGGGGTACTGAAGTACGCACGAAAACGTCTAACGAACTCCGCATAATTGGTCATACTAGCCCGCTCATCCCTGTACCATGCTTTAGCGGGCGCTTGTAGTACAGCTGGTATCACGCGAAGCGCATCACGTTCGGCTATTCCAATACTCACAAAAGCTTCTTTCAATTCTCGTAAGAACTCTTCAGCGTCGTCTTGTTTATCCCCGAACTTAATGCCTGTTCTAACTAATTGCTGTCTCTGTTTGGCTACTCTCTCTGAAACCGTTTCTTGATCCATACTGATGAATGGGTTGACTCTCGCGGATGGATCTGTAGTGTTGAAGGACCAAGTGGATGGCATGGTCTCGTGTGAGGTACTGGAAAGGGATTGGGGATGATATCGGGAGGGTTGACTGGGTTGACTAGTCGGGGGAGGGATTGGACAGGTGATAGTGCCTGGGTAATTAGGGGGTATTATGGGAAGGGATTCGTTATCACGCGGACTACTTTTCAACAATTCTACTTCCTTCCTTAAGCTTTCGATCGTTTGGGTAAGCGACATAACTACATTC
Organism: Microctonus brassicae; assembly: GCA_918226075.1. NCBI lineage: Eukaryota > Metazoa > Arthropoda > Insecta > Hymenoptera > Braconidae > Microctonus > Microctonus brassicae. The sequence goes on along the minus strand of OW445491.1, from coordinate 7,987,279 downwards.
TCAGAAGTAGCTTCGACCCCTTTCGGTTGGCGTACTGTGGAGGATGCGGATGGTCGCGGTAGTCCTTGGTCTCTATTTTCATCTTCCCAAGTGACACTACGTCTTCCCGCGTGTCCGGGTGCAGGTGGAGCTCCATAAGAGTCCCAGTTCAATGAATTCGCGGCCGATATGAAAGTGGCTCCTCTACCCGGATTCTGATCCATACCCTGGTCATCCAGAGATCCACTTCTATTTTCCGTTCGCGACGACGACGCGCTAGGATCAATTATTTCGTCCACCGATGCTTCTTTTCTCCACACTGCCACCGTAAATGGCAAATCGCTACTTCTTAAATCAAGTTCATCGTCCCATTCTATGTTGTAATCATTTAATTGTCTCCGCGTCTCGTAACGGACGAACCTATCCGTTAATTCGATCAAGGTTCCATTGGAATTTAAGCCCATAGAGTCTAATAGCACAATTAGGTCACGCGGGGTTAGTGATTTCAAATGATTCTCCACATCTTCCTTAACTCGACGCGATTTTCTATTCAATGAAGAGGATCGGGATCTACATGCTTCTTCAAGGTTGGCTTCAGTGGGGTTAACCGCGCCATCTACTCCAATATTTTCTACACTGATGGGGGGATTGTCTTCCCCTTGTTCTGGATTTTTCTTTTTATTTTTGGGAATAGCTCCTGTTTTTTCGGCCATTCTGTCGTTAATTGTCTGGTAAAATATATGGGGATTTCTACACGTTCAATTCTACACAGTGAATTCTACAAACAAAATTTATCTCAACGTTCGTATTTAGTCGATCCACTAATAATTATCACGTCCAATGAGAATTAATCAATGGCTGACAAAAGAGGCATAAATATTACAGAACAAAACGAAATATGCGTAATAATTGTGATAATCAACAAAATTTTCAACTTAAAGCTTATTTATAAACACAAGCTCGCGTTGTTCAGCGTCGTCCGCAAATAGCCGTTCTAATTTAGTTCAATTTCAAGAAACTTTCCCAAGTTCAACTTCAAGAATTTATTCTAAGTCCAACTTCTTGAATTTTTTCTAAGTCCAATCTCTTGAAATTTTCTAAGTCCAATTTCTTGAAATTTTTCTAAGTCCAATTTCTTGAAATTTTTCTAAGTCTACTTAGTACTGGGGGATCCGCGTTCGAGCCCAAGTCTGGAGATATTTTTTTTTTTATTTTATTTTATTTTATTTTATTTTATTTTATTTTATTTTATTTTATTTTATTTTATTTTATTTTATTTTATTTTATTTTATTTTATTTTATTTTATTTTATTTGAAAAAAAACTTTGACTTGACTGGCCTTGAATTCAGTTATGATTCTTCCTTATTCGAATAGGTCAATATCCTCAAAATTTTCATGATATATAAATAGTATATCATAAAATAATTGATTGAGATTCAAAACACATGTTAGGCCATTAAGTTTACGTTAGATGTACATCAGGATTCAATCTGTAAAGAGTTCAAATACAATACTTACATCCATTTGAAGCATACAATTAAATGAAAACATTCGTTATTATCTGCAATGTAACGATACATACGAAGACCAATATCTTCGATGTAACGATAAAAAATAGAACCGGTCCTTATTTGTATCAATACATAAAATGTATTGGTTCTTGTATGTATCTTCACACCAACGTACAACCAGTTGGCGTGTTCATAAGATAAAATGACATTTAAGGTCGATACATATGATACATTGATAAAAACGAGGACCGGTCTTATTTTATATCATTACATCTGAAATATTGGTCCTCATATGTATCGTTACATTTATGTCAACATTGTCATTTTTTTCTAATTTTATTGTACATTTCGATTAATTGTTAATTGTAGCATATGAATCATGCGAAAATTAATATTAAGTAAATTAATGATATTTCACGAAATCATTTTTCGAAGTTTTTAATTGATCAACCATTGACCAGTTAATTGATAAAGATATTGAAAATGTATGAACGTCCTATTATGAGTCTCATATGTTCCGATTTTATGATAATAATAATTGTTGTGCAACAATATTACTGAAAAATGTGTTTTATGTCAGTTTTGGAACTGTTGGACCATTTATAAATATTGCAATGAATGAATGCCATGTTATTCGATTGAATATTGACAAGTTCGATTCAGGATACAACTACTTTCATTAACTCAATAATAATGTTGTTTTTTGATAAAGGACGAATAATGATGATGAATTTCCATTTCATTAATAGTTGAAGTATGGTCTCCTATTACTTTATTTTTATTCATCCTCCGATTATTGGCTCCAAATTGTCTCACATTGGTTCACTCCACCATAGGATGCATATGAATTGATGACCCTTCCCGGTAATATCTGTGCAATCAGTGATTCATGAAGTTGTGCAAATGAAATTGTTTTTATTAATTACGTCATTCATGATCATATTTAACACACTTGACGACATTAAAATGAATAAAATGCGATGGACCCTTAATTTCACGTTACGTACATATGAATATCGGTACCAGTAACGATACCGGTCCCGTTAACACTCAATCCACGGTGAAAAATTGGGTCTTGATATAATACGTTTCATATAAAAAAAATACCGGGACTGGACCTAGTAAATTCCGATTAATATAGAAAAATACGGGGACGGTACTAATATGTACTGAATGTCCCGGTCAGTGCTGTTGCGTCTCTGAAATGGTCCTAGTATGTGTCGAATCATAAACATATGTATGTATGTATGTATGTATGTGTGTATGTATGTATGTATGTATGTATGTATGTATGTATGTATGTATGTATGTATGTATGTATGTATGTATGTATGTATGTATGTATGTATGTATGTATGTATGTATGTATGTATGTATGTATGGTATGTATGTATGTATGTATGTATGGTATGTATGTATGTAAAAAGGATCCAAAGATACAAAAGAGGATCCAAGGATCTAAAGAAGGATCCAAGGATCCGAGAGGATTCAATAAAGGGTCCAAGAGGATCCAAAAAAGGATGCAAGGATCCAAGAGGATCCAAAAAAGGATCCAAGGATCCAAGAGGATCCAAAAAAGGATCCAAGAGGATCCAAAAGGATCCAAGGATCCAAAAAAGGATCCAAGGATTCAAGGGGATCATAAAAGGATCCAAGGATCCAAGAGGATCCAAAAGGATCCAAGAGGATCCAAGAGGATCCAAAAGAATCCAAGGATCCAAGAGGATCCAAAAGGATCCAAGGATCCAAGAGGATCCAAAAGGATCCAAGAGGATCCAAAAGGATCCAAGAGGATCCAAGAAGATCCAAAAGGATCCAAGGATCCAAGAGGACCCAAAAAAGGATCCAAGAGGATCCAAAAGGATTTAAAAGGATCCGAGAGGATTCAAAAGGATCCAAGAGGATCCAAAAGGATCCAAGAGGATCCAAAAGGATCCAAGAGGATCCAAAAGGATCCAAGGATCCAAAAGGATCCAAGGATCCAAAAGGATCCAAGGATCCAAAAGGATCCAAGGATCCAAGAGGATCCAAAAAAGGATCCAAGAGGATCCAAAAAAAGATCCAAGAGGATCCAAAAAAGGATGCAAGGATCCAAGAGGATCCAAAAAAGGATCCAAGAATCCAAAAAAGGATCCAAGGATCCAAGAGGATCCAAAAGGATCCAAGAGGATCCAAAAGAATCCAAGGATCCAAGAGGATCCAAAAAAGGATCCAAGGATCCAAGAGGATCCAAAAAAGGATCCAAGAGGATCCAAAAAAGGATCCAAGAGGATCCAAAAAAGGATCCAAGGATCCAAGAGGATCCAAAAGGATCCAAGAGGATCCAAAAGGATCCAAGAGGATCCAAAAGGATCCAAGAGGATCCAAAAGGATCCAAGAGGATCCAAAAGGATCCAAGAGGATCCAAAAGGATCCAAGAGGATCCAAAAAAGGATCCAAGAGGATCCAAAAAAGGATCCAAGAATCCAAAAAAGGATCCAAGCATCCAAGAGGATCCAAAAAAGGATCCAAGGATCCAAGAGGATCCAAAAAAGGATCAAGAGGATCCAAAAAAAGATCCAAGAGGATCCAAAAAAGGATGCAAGGATCCAAGAGGATCCAAAAAAGGATCCAAGAGGATCCAAAAGGATCCAAGGATCCAAAAAAGGATCCAAGGATTCAAGGGGATCATAAAAGGATCCAAGGATCCAAGAGGATCCAAAAGGATCCAAGAGGATCCAAGAGGATCCAAAAGAATCCAAGGATCCAAGAGGATCCAAAAGGATCCAAGGATCCAAGAGGATCCAAAAGGATCCAAGAGGATCCAAAAGGATCCAAGAGGATCCAAGAAGATCCAAAAGGATCCAAGGATCCAAGAGGACCCAAAAAAGGATCCAAGAGGATCCAAAAGGATTTAAAAGGATCCGAGAGGATTCAAAAGGATCCAAGAGGATCCAAAAGGATCCAAGAGGATCCAAAAGGATCCAAGAGGATCCAAAAGGATCCAAGGATCCAAAAGGATCCAAGGATCCAAAAGGATCCAAGGATCCAAAAGGATCCAAGGATCCAAGAGGATCCAAAAAAGGATCCAAGAGGATCCAAAAAAAGATCCAAGAGGATCCAAAAAAGGATGCAAGGATCCAAGAGGATCCAAAAAAGGATCCAAGAATCCAAAAAAGGATCCAAGGATCCAAGAGGATCCAAAAGGATCCAAGAGGATCCAAAAGAATCCAAGGATCCAAGAGGATCCAAAAAAGGATCCAAGGATCCAAGAGGATCCAAAAAAGGATCCAAGAGGATCCAAAAAAGGATCCAAGAGGATCCAAAAAAGGATCCAAGGATCCAAGAGGATCCAAAAGGATCCAAGAGGATCCAAAAGGATCCAAGAGGATCCAAAAGGATCCAAGAGGATCCAAAAGGATCCAAGAGGATCCAAAAGGATCCAAGAGGATCCAAAAAAGGATCCAAGAGGATCCAAAAAAGGATCCAAGAATCCAAAAAAGGATCCAAGGATCCAAGAGGATCCAAAAAAGGATCCAAGGATCCAAGAGGATCCAAAAAAGGATCAAGAGGATCCAAAAAAAGATCCAAGAGGATCCAAAAAAGGATGCAAGGATCCAAGAGGATCCAAAAAAGATCCAAGAATCCAAAAAAAGGATGCAAGGATCCAAGAGGATCCAAGAGGATCCAAGAGAATCCAAAAGGATCCAAGGATCCAAAAAAGGATCCAAGGATTCAAGGGGATCATGAAAGGATGCAAGAGGATCCAAAAAGGATCCAAAAGGATCCAAGAGGGTCCAAAAGGATCCAAGGATCCAAGAGGATCCAAGAGAATCCAAAAGGATCATGACATGCTCAATGAAAATCCATAATTTCACCACGTTCATAATCATTTGTTATTTTGTTATTTAGAAATATCATCATTGAAAAATAAGTTTCATTATAGAAATAACGCCTCAAGCAGTGAATTTGACGCATGCGCAACACGCATAGTCTGAACTGTTTCCATATGACGTACATTTTACAATATATATATTATTTGTATATTTCTCAAGTTTTGCGACTCATGTCTACATTATCCTAAAATTCGCATTCCACTTAGTGGTCTATCGTGCTACCACACGAGGTAGGCACCTAAGGTGCACTGTACGTGATCCTAGTGCACTAGGTGCATGCACCGTGCACGATCGGTGCATGCACTTGGCTATTGGGGCATGTGTGATGTTTAACTCCCTGCAACTCTGTCGGTTATCGTTTACCGGCAGATACTAGACAAATGAAAATCATACATATATATTGTGACGGTCGCCTTTCCTCAAAAAGGCTAGAGTCCGGGTATTTTACTCTCTACTCCGGAGTTACCGTCCGCTTACTATCTTTCCACGTATCTCCAAGGGATGCCACCCCAGTTACACTAACCTGAAAGAATCCTGGGGAAATTCTCAAGGCTCTGACGATAATACTGCATGTCTTCAATTAATATTGAGACGAATAATTTTGACATTGTAATTTAATTGATATGAAAATGACCTTGAATATTTATTAATTGTCCGAAATGATTTTAAATGTGAAATAAAATATAAATGAAAATGATAATAATAAGTTGATATTGGTTTGACCTTTTCTACGGGCCAAACCAATATATTTTGAATACAATATTATTTCTTTCTTCAATGACTTCATATAATTTACTGTTCTCTCTCTATTTAATTTACTTGCTTCTACTTTATTTTACTTTCCTCTCTTTAATCAATATTTGACTCTACTTTTGTCTCTTTGACTCTATTTTCTACGCGTGACGTTCACCGGATAGGTCTACAAGACCCGATTTTGACTTCATACTATTTCATTCGTTTCACTCAGTCATTCTTTATAAAATACACTCAACATTTTCCATACTCACATAGCCCATACTTGCACTCTTTCACACTGCACACACTTAATTCGCCGACTCCGCACGTGGTTGTAAGCTCTGCTGCTGGCTGGAACCTCCAAAGTAATCTGTTAGAGGATTCACCCTGCCGATTTTCCACTAGCTATTTGGTCATTACTTCGCCAAATCAGCCCGATCATAACATTCGCAAATGTTACAATCATTCCTTATCCGGGTGACCTCCCCTTTTCCTCTCGACTCCATCCTTCGGTTGCGGCTTCGCCGTGGCACACAAGAACGCACACCTGATACACGTGTTGATAGAACGGTGAAATCAGAAGCAGTGCTTTACATTGTCCATTCACACACATAATAACATCCATTGACTTTCCGACCTCGTGTGATTATACTGTTGCGCGAATCAGACGAAATTACCTTACATGTCTCTAGGCGTTTACTCATCACGTCGATATCAACAAACATCAGATTACCTGACACCTCGCCGCATTTCTCGCGACTTCTTATGCCCTCATGGTTAATCACTCTAGTCTGTCCTCCAATCTCCGGACGGTGTAAACTTCGCCGCACCATTGTTCTGTAATAGCCATGTCCTCGCCCTCCAGCACACACAGCACGCATCTGTCCTTACATTGTCCCGTTTCAGTTGGAAGTTAACAATGCTTATATTATCACGTTTCGGTCGGAAGTAAAGTACAAAATTACGGCAGCGTCGTTCTCAGCCTTAATTGCCCTTTCCATCGTCTATAAATTCCTTTGCCCCACTTTTATATTAACTGGAACATTATTTCGGCTATATTCCGGAGCTCCCTTTGATTGACGGTGATGACTACTGCTGTTGATTGGCGACGTTGACCACCGCTTTTCCGCACTCACTTCGCACACATTTACTCTTTCTTACCATTTTTCTTCATATACACAATTAAATATACTCGGGCGCAAATGAAAGTAATCAGTGGCCTGGCCACCTCATTACAATATATATATATATATATGTGAAATGAATGTGATATGAAATAACATAATTGTTTTTCGTGTAATTAATATATTTGTATTCGTTGTTGAACTCAGTAATCCTAGAATATACGGAATAAAGCGAACATTTATTTGACAGCTTCGTATGGATTGCAGCAATTTGAAATTCATCACGCGAAATGTTGCCGAGTATATTTGTTGCCGTTTATTGTGTTCGGCAATGGATAAGGGAATAATCATTTTAGGCTTTCTTCGTTCATTTTCATTTAATAATTGCTTTTTATCTATGTGAAGCATGAAATGAATAATGAGAAAAAGGCATTATTGTTATCATCAACAGTTGTTTCTCATCGCATTACATCGAACTTATTGCTTCGATTACGGAGACCGATACATTTGATGTAATGATATAAAGCAGGACCAGTCCTCGTATGTAACGTTACATGAATGATAATAATACTCAATCGATGTAAGATAACGCTTTCATTGCAATTAGAACTTTTTGAACTTTCAGGTATATTTTCTCATATCGTTCAAGAAACATTAAGCATGAAATAAACCCGAAAGAATTGTTAGTTAATTGTCATTTTTGGTTATTACCCTATAAATTATCTAATAGGGATATGAAGGTGAGAATGAGCATTATATGAACTTTGTTACAACTCGGAAACATTGTGATTTTGATGATATTGAAATCTATGCAAAAAAAAACCACTTCCATCCATAAAAAATCTGTTCGAGCAGTTATTTCTGAAAAAAAATTATTCTTGCTAATAATCAAGATTTCAAGTAATATAATATTATACATGACAATGATTTCAGAACTTGAAAATTGCACGGTCCCAGTATATAACTATACATAGATAATTTTTTTTTGTGTGTTTTATTCAAACTAATATTTTATTCAAACAAATGGATGGAAGTGGTTTTTGTTTTTTTGCATAGATTTCAATATCATCAAAATCACAATGTTTCCGAATTGTAACAAAGTTCATATATATATATATATATATATATATATATACAGCGTGTTTATAAAACATGCGGCAAAAATGCAAGGGATTGTTCCTTGGACTATTCTAATAATATTTTGTCCTTCGATACTTTTTGAAAATACGTTTTTTTTAGGAAGTACAGGGTGAATAAAATTTTGAACAATGACAACATTTTATTACCAAAAATTACATTCGAGTATTACTTAATCTACAAAAACTGTTGAAAATGATTGCCTGCAGCTAAGATGCTGTATATATATATTGTGACAGGAAAAATTGTCAACCTTCCCTATAACGCTCGAATACCGTTCTCGGGCGTCAATCGTCGAAATAAATTATAAAATTGTCAAAATCATATTTCGTCATTAGTTCACATAAATGACAATGTAAATTTGAACAAGCTAAATTCATTGTTAACGTCGAAAAAATTATAACACAGTTCCTGGCTGGCTATATGAAACAAATAAAAGTAAAACGATATTAATAATTCGGCAATTATTGCCGAGAATAAAATATTTCTAGACGACATAAAACGACACCATGAGTGCGAGGGAGAAGTTCATCTCAAGGCAGAGTCCAATGCCCAAGACAAGGATAGAGGATGCCTAACGAAAACTGCAACAGTCAACGCACCAACTTGTCAACACGTGAGGATCACGTGATCCTGAGACAAAGGGACAATGGGCCTACGAACGAGCGTTAGACGAAAATCAAATCACTTCTGCTCTACGAGTCACACTGTAAAGTCGACGCCCGAAAACTATATTCGCGTATAATTATAAAATATAAAATTGTTAAAGTACAAAACTCTTTATATAAAAGTATCGTCGAAATATTAGACGAAATATAATACAATCATCGTCTAGGAATAAATAACCAAAGGAAAAGTTGTCGAAATCAAATAAAAGGCAATAATAATTAATATTGGAAATTTGGAAATCATTGAAATAATAAATAATAAGCCAAGCCATTGTAAAATCTATCAAACTGTAAGTCAAAATCTTATTTAAATTTACATTACTGTCTCAACCATTGAGAATCAATTAAATTTATTTATTATTAAAAGTTAATTAATTTCTATATAAACTTGTATGTGAAAATTTATTTCATCTATATTAACTGTCCAAAAAGTGTAATTGTCTTCGTGTAATATTCGTTACAAGTAACCATGCATCGTCAATACTAATAATCATTCGATAATTCATAAATTATTATAAAATTTAATATTATTAAAATTACATTAACTTAACGGGTCGTCCGGCGGTATCTACCCTCAGATCGACAAAAGCTAGTCGAAATTAAAATTAAATAAATAATCGTCAAAATAAGTAAGTTTGAAAGTTGATTGATTCTTCGACAAAATCAATTGGCGTCCAAAATAATAAAATTTATAAAATAATAAAATACATTTTCACCCATGAAACCTGGCAGCCATTGACCCAGGCCGCGCCAGGAGGAATTTTAAATAAAATAAAATTTAACTTAACAAATAAAATTCCTATTTCAATATATATATATATTAGGGTGGGTCAAAAAAAAAGACTATTTTTTTTTTGTTGTTCCAGACATAAAAATTGGTTCCTGGGCACCTTTAGAGAATATTCACTAAGTATGAGCTCTTAATATAAATCTGAAGATCCTCCTATTCATCGTTTTTCATTTTTTTCAAGGCTCATATTAAAAACCGCATATCTCATTATTAAGTAATTATTTAGCAAATTGATTGTACACATTTTTAAAGGAAATCGAACGCTCTACAAAAAAGGTCTCTTGTACTTTTTCCATAAATCTAACCATTTAAAAACTATTCGAGGTCAAAGTTTGACAATTTTTGAAAATTTTTTTTTTTTTTTCGTAATTTTGTAGCTCACTGGAAAGTAATTGTCATCAAATGACAAAAGCATATTTTCATAGGAAATTCAACGCTCTACAAAAAAGATCTCTTGGTTTTAATCGATTGCTCTAACCGTTTAGAAGATATTCGTATCCGAATGCCAATGCGTGTTGATTTTCATGATTTATTAGTAATGATTTCAAATATATTCATTTAATTCTTGAGTTTTAAACATATTCATGAAAATTTGCGTTCATATCGGAAAAAAAAAAGTTCTTGACCATTTTTTAAGTTTTTCAATACATGTAAGTACGATTAACTTTCGGGAGAAGAGATTTACATGTCAGTTTATTAACGTTCTTATTTAAAATATATCTCTAAATTTATCAATGTAAGAGAAAAAAAATTTTCATTTACTATAGAAAATTATTTATTTTAATTCAATATAAACACAAGTATAAATTTTACGAGAAAATATGCCATTGAGTTATGATTATGAAAATAGTCTTTTATTGCAATTAGGATATTTGGTTCTATGATCTTTAACAACTTGCAATAAATATTGAAATTGGTCTTCATTTTTTGTTAAACATTGGTTATATTCAGTCACCAATGCCACTCCACGCTCTGCTACGTCATTTACTACTTTTAATTGTTTGAAGAATTCTTCATTTTCTTTATAATTGTCATCAGAAGACCACGATTCAATATCAACGTCAAGAAAATCATATGGTACTTCAAAAATTTTGAATAGATTCAATGATTTTTGAGAAACGAAGTTACTCAAATCTTTTTCCAATATTGAATTTATGTTTTTTTGATCAATAATTAATCGTTTGTCTTTAGAATTCATGCCTTCACGATTTTTTACAGCTTCAACAATTTTTTTTTTCACATCGAGTGGAACGGTATCGTCAAATAAAGATAAAATGGCAAGTTCATCATTTAAATACCACAAATGTAAAATCATTTTTTCAGAAGTCGCTGAAGATATCGAAGCATTAATTTTTTTGTATTTGATAAGTTTTTTCAAAAATTGTAAATCATGATTAGCAGCTGCAGTCGCAGAAGTTGATGAAAACCAAGCTTTCAAATATACCATAATTATAAAAATACAAATATGCCGCAGACTATTTAACTCTCTAGTAGTAAGTACAAATTCATTCCTAAAAATAAATATTTTCAAGCAATAAATGGCTTTCGCCATCCATCTCGCATGATGAACTGCACCAGGACATTTAAAACAGATTTTTTCTTGGGGCATTTCTCCAAGAAAAATTAGTGATAGTTCCAGGAATTCTCTGTAATCATCTCGTGGTTGTATTGACTAGGAAAACATAAAAAATTAAATTCAAATTGACAATTAAGCATTCAAATATATATATAACTATTATTCAACCATACTTGCAAACATTGTGAGATGAAAGTAAATATTTCACTTTTTTCATTCAAAAGAATATCAGCGACAATAGTATCTTCAATACCAGCTTTATATTCAGTTTTATTTATAGTGTTCCACACTTTTTTGAATCGTGTAAATATTAAAACATTTGGTCCTGACGATGCTGGCCAATATACTTCAAATGCACTCCTTAAAATAATCTCATATATGTGATGGCGACATGGTAAGTAAATTAATTCTCTTCCTAGAGCTTTTTCGATTCCTACACATGTACCGTGATGAATGCCTGTATAGTAAAAGCAGAAGTAAATTTTTAAATTGACAAGCTGTAATAGGCCAGATTCAAAAAAGAAATAAATGTAAAAATCTAAACAATTTGTTCCTGAATACAAAAATACAGTTTTGTAAGAAATGATTGAACTGAGTAAATAGCTATAAAATTTTTCTAATAATAAAAGATCTTTGATTATTTACCTGTGTTAACAGATGTCGTGTCAAAACACATCGCTTTAATGTAACGACTAAGACCCCATTCATCTAAAGTCGTTAAGATGGCTGATATTTGATTCGCTGCTGACCCAGAAGCCATTTTTGGGACACCAAGCAATTGTTCAACACCGAATGCAGTCAAAAGAATCGGAAGTCGATCTACGGACTTTGATTCAACAATGTCATTTAGTATTTTGCCATCCCAGTGTACGACGTATTTATCATGCGTTTTAAAATCATTCTTAAGACCCTGGGCAATGTCTTTTCGCAACATCATACGAGTTCGTTGTATTGTTCTATAACTCAGAGTTGTATCTTCTATTTTGATACCAAGACTTGATAGAACAGGAGTTATAATAAACATTGCATTTCTACTACTGACATTAGCTCTGTCGAGTGCAGAGATGAGCTCCGGAGTCAAAATATTTATTTTTGGTGGATTTATCTTTATTTGTGGATCATATTCTAAATCCGAACCAAAATTCGTCGCTTGACTGCATGATTGCAATGATGATACCTCCGAATTCTGACTGGCAATAATTGTCTGACAGGATGATGAAGGTTGAATTGGATCTAGAAGAAAAAAGTTTACATTTTTTTTTAAAGTAAATAAAAAAGTTAAAAGTTTGGAAAATTTAAAAGTGCGTGACTCATAATTCTCGTTTAATTATTTATAAATAATATTTTAAATCATTTTTCTTACTCATAAAAATTTATTGACTGTAAAGCACTCTTTAATATTTCTTCTCATGAATTGTATAATGTATTAAATATTTTGATTAATACCAAACGAAACGAATTTGATAAATTTAAAATAATAATAAAATAAAATAAATTTAAAAAAATAAGAATTATAATAAAGAATCCTCTACTTGCATAATATCATCTACAGTGTTATAATAATTTTGTAATAGGTACTTACTGTTTTCTTCTACTTCCATCAAATTTACACTCGTATCTGATTCATTTGTATTATGATGAATGAATTCCTTCCGAGAACTGCTTTTTTGGTTTAAATATAAATTTTTATAACGGTCATCAAGCCCTATTAAACGTTTTTTATCAACAATATCAAATAACATTTTTAGTTCATTTTGAAATATTGCTTCTTTTTGTTTTTGTTGTGCTGATGATTTTTTCTGCTTAAAATTTTTTTGCAGTTTTAACCATTTATTATGGTATCGTAGAACTTTAGTCACTAAATAATCACTTCTAGAAGTCGGAATATGATTTTTTCCCCATAGTTTCACCACTTCATCGATTACATTTTTGGCACTTTTTTTAATGGAGTACTTGAGGACATGAAGCTGATAAAAAAATACACACATGATCTCTTTCACTGTTGGTAATTTTATTTCAAGAAGTTTTCGCATGGGTAAACCGATTAAAGGGATTTCCTTATTCATTATTATTGTTTTAAATTACAGTAAATATTTATATAATAAATTTATGGATAATTTCGTATGAATTTTTTTCAGCAAATATTAATAATATGAATTTAATTCATGAAAAGTGCTTATACAATATAGATGTATGCACACTTTATACAAATACGCACACACATGTACACAAATCACCACAATTTATTTAATTATGTTTTTTTATTTTGAGCAAAAAATAGTGCTTATGCAGTTGAAGGTGCAGAATTGCAATTGTGATCACAATTAAATGTGGCAACAGTTGAATATAATACAGTGTAGCTGAGGCGCCCTGAGCATTAAGAGTGGTAAAAGTAGGGGTAGTTGAGACAATGCGGGTCTCACGCAGTGCATTGTGGTCAATATATACCATAGTAGTCAAGGACAGTAAACAAATGAAGAAACACAAAACAAGATTATGTTGAGAATAAAATATTGAAAAAAAATTTATTAGAAAAAAATATATTTTCTAATAAAAAAATAGACATAGGTTTAAAAAATTATTTTTAATCGATATGAACGCAAATTTTCATGAATATGTTTAAAACTCAAGAATTAAATGAATATATTTGAAATCATTACTAATAAATCATGAAAATCAACACGCATTGGCATTCGGATACGAATATCTTCTAAACGGTTAGAGCAATCGATTAAAACCAAGAGATCTTTTTTGTAGAGCGTTGAATTTCCTATGAAAATATGCTTTTGTCATTTGATGACAATTACTTTCCAGTGAGCTACAAAATTACGAAAAAAAAAAAAAAAATTTTCAAAAATTGTCAAACTTTGACCTCGAATAGTTTTTAAATGGTTAGATTTATGGAAAAAGTACAAGAGACCTTTTTTGTAGAGCGTTCGATTTCCTTTAAAAATGTGTACAATCAATTTGCTAAATAATTACTTAATAATGAGATATGCGGTTTTTAATATGAGCCTTGAAAAAAATGAAAAACGATGAATAGGAGGATCTTCAGATTTATATTAAGAGCTCATACTTAGTGAATATTCTCTAAAGGTGCCCAGGAACCAATTTTTATGTCTGGAACAACAAAAAAAAAATAGTCTTTTTTTTTGACCCACCCTAATATATATATATATATATATAGTGGTTTTGTGACGTCACAAATTTAACGTTTAACGCTCCCGAAGTCGATTAAGAAGTTTCACTTCAAAAGTTTCACTTCGAAAAAAAGCTTTCGTTAATACCTGGCCATTTATGTGAAAAAGTTGTGAGTCAAATTTGAAATGAATCGGCTGATTAGATTTTGAGTTATACCCTTCACCTACTTCGAAAATGACAAGCGTCAGAAAATCGCTTTAAAGTTTCGTATTATAGAAAATCCAATATTAAACATAAAAAATGTGTTCATACTTATACAGAAACGTCGATTCCGGGTCCATAAAGTGCAGCAATGCTACTAGAAATGTCAAGAGCATCTTTCTGTTGTTCTCTGCGTATTATCCTGTCTTCTTTACTGTTCAGTGCAGCTCGTTCCTCCGCTTTGCTTATTCGGTTGCTGTCCTCTGTGCGCGCCCATTCGTGCGCGCTCGGTCCAGCCCCGATGTTCAAGTCTTGCATGAATGTTTATAGAGCAAAAGAGCCTTCATTGAATATGCACGCTACTACATAAGCTGCAATTTCAACAATTATCGAAGTGCCACTGACTGACTTCGGGGTTATTTTCCAGGTAAGCTGGTTCAGGCTCTCATTAGTGTTTTGTGTGAAGCCTCCAAGACATCGCTCCAAAAGTGCATCTTTGCTTAAATCTTGATATATTCGTCTGATAGCTTCAGCAACATCATTTGGAAGTGGAGTGTAGCTATGTTAGAATGACTTTAGCGATTTCGTAGCTGCAGCCTTCTGCCATTCACACCAAGAATCCTCGCCTATCGGGCATTCATTGTGCTGCGGATTTTCGTCATTCGAACTATAATGATTATATGTTGTCCATATGGCATTCTTCATTTGCTTCACAGAATCACAATTACGTCGGATGGCAAGGCCATAATAAACTGTTAATTTTTTAATCAGTTTAGCTGTAAGTTTGCCTTTACCACCGAGACTTTTTCTTCGCACTTTTTTTCCAGATTTTGTTTCTGCGTCAACAACTGTGTTTTTCACTAATTCACGCAAACGAGTGTCCATCCGCTTCTGAACGTGGCCTATACATTCTTTTTTATGGATTGTAAAATCATCATCATACGGTTTACAATTTACAAATCTACTGTACGTCTTGGAGTCTCCGTCACCTATATAATTGAGGTACTTCACAAAAACTCTGAGTTTTTCTAATGAACATTTAAACATCTCTATAATAGAATCCACTTCCATATTGCCAGATGGTCCAACGTGATTAGCTTCACATTTTCCACTTTTTATATTTTCTTCGTACCACTCTTCAAACTCAGTAGTATTATTTTTGGTCTCATAACTTTTACACTCGTCGCAGTATGCACTTTTGATAAAAATGTCTACGACCTTACCGCTATAATAGCCAATCAACGAAGAAACACCATAGAAAGAAGAAAATCCACGTTTTTTTCTAGGTTTCATCACCTGATACCGTGAGGTCCGTTGTTTCGTTTATATCATTTGCTTTACACGTTTCTTCTTTTTCTTCTTCTGCGGCAGAAGCAAAAAATTTATTCGCGGTATTTTTTATCGTGTCGTACATTTTCACAATATACCCTAGCGGATCCGTTCATACCGATATGACGGTATGAATGTGAATTTTCCATACCAAGTTTGTACCACTTGTGTACTGGAATTTTATTCGACATTTGTACTGACATTTGACCAAAATAAATACCAGAATATTTTCTTGGGTGCTGCCATCTGCTGAATATAACTATAACTGAGTATATTTTTGGTATATTAAAATAATTCTAGTATGAAATTGGTATGAAAACGGTATGAAAACGGTATGGTATGAAATTGGTATGAAAATAGTATAAAAACGGTATGGCATGAAATTGGTATGAAAACAGTATAAAAACGGTATAGTATGAAATTGGTATGAAAACAGTATAAAAACGGTATGGTATGAAATTGGTATGAAAATAGTGTGAAAACAGTGTGGTATGACATTGGCATGAAAAAAGTATGAAAACGGTATGGTAAGAAGTAGGTATGAAAGCAGTATGGAAACGGTATAATATAAATTTTGTGTATTCTCAAACAATCGCAATTCTAGTACATTAATGGTATGAAATTATCTTACATTCCATTATTTATATTACATTTAACTATTAATATTAAATTTAATCATTATATTAATTCAATTATATATATTGTTATAAATTTTGCAATCGAATCAGAAAAATGAAATTACATTTAACTGACATATTCTTTTGGTAATGCCATTTTTCATGATAAACAAATATGCACGGACCACACGATTAATTTTATGTTCTATTTATTTGATTGATAAGATGAACACATTTTTGCTAAATGACAACTGTCAATTTTTTTCTCAAAACTGTGTGTTTTTTATAAATAAAAAATAGTAAAAAAAAACAATTTTCACGGATATTAATTCCAAAAACCGTTATAAATATTGAATTTCTTAAATTGGATATTTATATAAGACCATTTTACACTTGAATTAATTATTAATTATAAAACGACACCAGTATATATATATATATATATATATATATATATATATATATATATATATATAATATATGTATATTTCTAAAAATTATTCATTGCTCATCTAATCGTGACAATATTAACTGCAATTTTCATAAATATCTTCACCAAGGGTACTGACTAGATTGAAATGAACATGTCGTTGATACTTTTAATTTACAAATCAAGTTATATTATGATAAGTATATAGGATATGATTCTCATTATTAAATGGGCTGAAATTAATCCGTTTCCCAACAGTTCGCAAATTTCATTGCATATATGCATTGCGGAGTATCAATAGTAAAAGCCGTTTTTATGCGTTCTTTCATGTCAATGAATGTAATATCATCTGTTGCTGCAACTATACGAATGTATTGAGTATTAAACGCGAAATTCAAATTTGAAAATTTTTTTACAAACATGCCTTTTATACTTTTTCCGGCATGTTTAAATTTGATGATGGCTATGATCTTACAAAAACCTGTAGTTTCACAGTAAATAATGGAGTTACAACGTTTGCTATTTTGCAATTCTTTACATCGATATTCAATACCATTTATTCTAACAGCTTTAAAACAAGTTATGAAGTTGATTTCAAACCCATTTGCATGTAATATGCGCTTCTCGTCTTCTGTTAGCGACCGTGTTTCTGCTTTTCCGACAAATATAAACCGGCTAACAGCGATATTACTATCAAAAACCGTTCTTCTCACTTGCATTATGAAATCTTTCGTATCGCAGCATAATGAATCATCACAAATGACAGTATCTAAAAGTGTTGACAACATGTAACGAGTTGTAATTTGTTCTGTCCTCTTATTGGCACTTGTCACTTTATCCATTATTTTTTTGTTCCATGATTCAAAATTGAAAGCAGAGTGCACCCAAATCGGGCCCCAATTCCGCACCGTGTCTGTCAGGTGAGTTATCGAATGTATGTTGAAAGACATATTCATCTTCCCAAAGTATTCCTGAAAACGTTGAGCGTAGTTGAGCAGTAAATATTCTGATTTATTCAATTCCTCAGGCGTTATTGAATCACTGTTCAATATATGAATTGCTTCAGCTAGTTGTGCGATATGATGCACATATTCTTTTTTTAATACACCGTCTAAACACACAGGTGCATATTCCAGCAATTTTTAAACTCCGAAGCTTTCCATTGTGCACAAGTTTTTATTGATCTCGGCAATCTTGAACGGCGATTGGGAGGTTTTATGGCCGTAAGACGTGCATCAATCGCTGCTTTATTGTTTTGGCTTCCTATATAGTATGGAGCTCCAAATGAGGTGAGCAATAGATTCAAGCGTTGCTTAACTACACCCAGAAAAACCGCATGCATTGCTTCAATCACCATTCCCTTGCATATACTAAATTCCGGAAAAGCCGCAAGTGGCGAGACTCCTTTTACACCGTATGTAATCATTCTTGTTGTAGTTGCACTTTTCATATGCTCAAGAAGCTCATCATCAGAACGACGTTTCACAGCACTTTCTTCAATAGGAAATACAAACTTCTTGTTTTTTCTAACTCCTTTGGCATAACAACATACGCAACTGTATTCTCCATTATATTGTTTTATTCGTGTTATCATGGAGCGAGCAACAGAGTCTACACTTCCTATAACAACAATAAATTTAGATGTAGTATGAAAAGTAGTCGTGGGTTTCCAATTAATTCCATTTTCATAAAGGTCATGAAGCTGCGTGACTAATGGTCGTAAAAGAGTGCTCATTAATGGATGTTTTTGATCCACAAAAATTGCTGCGAGTAACACATGCTTTTTACGTAAGTGAGTTGACAGTTCATCAATTTGCAAATATACAGGCCATGCACTGCAATTTGAAGAATTCGATATGGCACAAACGTCAGTGTTGAATGTGAGTGAAAAGTTATGATCATGACTTAAAAAATTACCCGGAGAAGATAATCTTCGGTATTCATCACCATCATAAATATCCTCGATAGCATTATTGTTTTTCTTTAATCTTGTGAAACGATATTTCAACTGTTCATTTATATTAGGAATTGAAAGTATTTGCGAAAGCTGTGAACGTAAATTCAATTGTAAAAAGTAATTAATATTTTCCATACTTTCGTGAGGTCCACATATTCCACATGAGCAATGCTTAGTTGGGATTCGTCTTTCACAAATATATCCCTCACATTGTTTGCAATATAAATGATAGGTCACAGCGTTTTTGTCTCGCCAAAGAGTTTTCCACAATTGTTTTTTTGTTGTCGGCAAGTTGTTATTTTTATGAGATTTTTTGGCGTATTTCAGCATACGTAGGGTACACTCGTAGGATAAGTTGAACCTAACAGACATGGCGAGAATGTAAAATAGATGGTCTTTCGATGACCATTGTGGGTTTGCTATCATAGGACAGCATGCTATGTTACTACTCTGGAAAAATTGTGGACTACTATCATGTTCATCTTCGTTTTCATCATTATTTCTCTCAAAGGTATCATTCGGGTCGTCTGTGAAATCTTCTCTAGTTTCTATATTTTGCTGATAATTTTTTTCTATATCCTGCTCACGTCCAATTGCTGAATTCTCTTGCAACTCCTCTGTTCTGGTTCATGCAACGTTCCGTGGCCAGGCAAAGAAATGTTATCAACTTGGTTATGTGCATGATGTACCGAAAGATTATCAACAAATCTGTCATTTGGATATAACATTCTACATTGTCGAATCCTTTTTTGTCTGCGCTTTATAATAGCTGTTCGTGATATACCGCGGTTATTACGTTCCATGGCACAATATATGCTCTGTAAAATTTTAAACAGATCAGTAATTTTATTCTTAATTATTTCAATAATTGGGTGCTTTGTTTTCATACACTTGTAGATGTGAAAAAATATGCAAAATTAGCAACTTACATCGCTCGATTTTTCTTTGCGCTATCTCAATATTCCAGCGATAGTCTTATATCACAAAAAAATATATTTGCAATGTTTGCAATTAATGGTATTTGTTTTAGATTTTGCGTTATTGTTTACACCGAAAAGACGTGACGTACGTTGCACACAATGCCCAATCGATAATTATATGAATATATCGAGTTGCAATCAGCTACCACTCAAATGTTGAACATTTAAGCTCAGTGCGTTGCACTTGATAAAGATATAAAGTGAAAGATCACGTTGTTATTTACATAAATTAATTATAAGTGAAAGTTGAGAGCGAGATTGACAAAAACGTGGTGCACGTGTATATGCCGGCACAACAAGTGCTTCTCTATCAAGGAGAAGAGAGTGAGAGAGACGACTAGTGATGCGCCGTCGACAATAATGTATGTACATGAGAATCTCGCGCAGTCGACAAGGCTGTGTGATTATGTGCACAACAGCACTGCGCATGCGACACGACTGTATTGGTGTGTGCATAACATCTCGCGCAGGCAACAAGCCTGTGTTAGCGCGTGTGTGTGACACTTATGACGGACCCTTACCAAGAATAATGCGTAAAAATCTCAAAGCCAAGTTTAACAAATTTAATTTTCAAGTGATCATCTCAGCTTAATGACAATTGCTTCGGATTAATTTACTGCTTTATCTCAATTCGGCTTTGTCGATATTGAATCAGTAACGCTAATAAGAAAATCGACACATGTGTAAACTTTAGTGATGATTGTGTGTCATTGTATTTTTATCAAAAGTTAGATATAGTGACTGTGTGCATACGTTCACAAAGAGTGCAAAACTGAAATACTTTTAGCTTTTAATATTACATTAAAATACAATATCTTGAAGACTACTTTTTGTACTTTTTAATTTGCTTTATCTCATTTTCAGCTTTATCGATATTGAATTAGTAATGCTATTAAGAAAATCGACACATGTGTAAACTTTAGTGATGATTGTGTGTCATTGTATTTTTATCAAAAGTTAGTTATAGTGACTGTGTGCATGCGTTCACAAAGAGTGCAAAACTGAGACACTTTTAGCATTTGAGATACATTAAATTACATTAAATTACATTAATTACATTAAAATACAATATCTTCAAGACAATTTTCAGTACTTTTCAATTTTATATTTTTGAAATGAAATACCACGAATGGGCCATGGTGCGACGTGACGAGTCGTATTACACAATTTTACCGTCCAATAGTTTGTATATTAAAATAAATGCCGAGTGGACGCAATTGAACAAGGATAGTGATCTTCATCATGGGGAACCAGTTTCAAGATGCTCAGATCCACAAATACCTCAAGATTCATATAAATTGATTGCATTTGCAAGTACGTGTTATTGTCAGTCTTATCCGGTGATATGAGTTCTGTAGTTGGTAACTTGATTAGTTCAATTTTCAAAATATTTTGTTTTACATTCACAGATACTTCTGAAGAGCTGTGGCAAATAGCAAAAGGACTAGGTGCAAGTAACCAAGAAATCCAAGAAATTAACCAAGATGATGGGGAAAAAAAGCCGGAAGTAATTTCATTCATTTTTACTATAGTTTATACAGAGTTATATTTTCATAATATATAGACATTAATTTTATGTATTTGTATTGTACAGGATAATCCAACGCCAGAAAACCGCGCGATAGAATTGAATATTACGACGAATGATAAGGTAAATTAATAGTGGAAATAGCGCTAGTATGTTGAAATAACGTTATGATCATTCAGCGTAGGACAACTTATATATGAGGTATTCCATATCAAATCGACCACCTTTGAACCCGACTCCTTTCGATCTGGCCAAAAGTTTTTCATTCTTTTCTACCCTTTGAAAAGTATTTTTCAGAATTTTTTGAAATTTTTTTATCCAACTCAAAAAAAGTTATGAATTTTTCAAGAAAATAGTTTTTTTTTTCAAATAGTCATAACTTTCTGAAAAATTGACCTTTCAGCATCTTTTTTTTTTATGAAATTTTAGTTTTTAAACGAATTTTTCGAAAAAATAGACAAAAAAAATTCAACATGATCATTTCTATGAAATTATCGATTAATATTAATTTTTTTTATCCGTTATTTTTTTATCCGTTTTTTTATCCGTAGAATGCAGCGTTCACCAAACCATTGAGTCTTGTATGGATTGAGAATGAACGCGGCCAAAAGGATTTCTCAATTGTGCCGACTCCGTATGTATTCATCAAGAGGAGGAGCGATGCCAAGTATAGGAATATTCATAGCCATGAGAAAATTAAAACAGGAGAAGAAGTAAAAGTGCTCATGGGTATGACGAATAAAACTATGACATTCGTGATGTTTGGGGGTAAGCAAAAGTTCACTTTTACATTTTGTAATATTGTCAAATGCTTATACATAATAATATCGAGTTTTTCATTCGTATTTGTAGATTCATATGAGAAATTAAACGACGTGGCAAATTTATATGACAGGACTGCGAAACCCAAAAGAATAAAATTCGTCAAAAGACGGACATTCAGTCCACCCAAAAACGAAGCTCCCCATAAAAAAGTCGTGCCAGGTTCGTCGAATGCGAGAAACAAAAAAAACCGAATAAAGAGAATTTTTTGAGAAAGGTAATTCACATTCGGTCAAAGATGAATCAATAAGAATTTCGTTTCAAAGTTGAATTCAATTTTGCGATATTTTTGCTCGATAGAAAACCAAATGTACGTCACGGGAACACGCCGAGGAAGACGGTGACAATGTATTTCTTCAAAAAACCATGAAGGCAAAAAAAAAAATCAAGAAAAATGGTATGGAAACTGTTAATAAGCAAACAATTTTTTTTTGTTATTTCCTAGGATAGGAATCTTAGCAGTATGGGTGAAAAGTACAGACGGTAAAACAAATTTAAAATGCAGTAAGCTTACTGTCAAATATTTATTTTTTCTCCAGATTTATCCTGTGAAACTCGCTGTAATATACCAAATGTATGCAATCAGCTCCATCATGTTCAGCTGAGCATATATTCAGTGGTATTATACAAAAGTGGTAAATACGAAATGGAATATCTAAATCGTTTCATAGATATACTTTCAACATTTTTATGCATTTTTCTTGATTCAACCACATCTCCATTTTATGTCTGAAGAACTTTTATTACATGAGGACTATTGGCATTTTTTCAATTTCTTATAACAATGCGGATTGGTTTATATCCACGATTTTCAGCTGTTGGTAGATTCGACTTTGGTTGAACTTTGAATTAAAAAAATAATCACGTCCTAGAAGAATTTTGATTGAACATGATTTCTAGGTCATTCGCCAAAAATGCTTTGAATGTATACTTTTTGTAACAAATTAACTTGAAGAACATCGCATAGTATCGAACATCTCATAGCGAATTCTTCGACATTATTCAATTACAAATTCATAAGTACATTAATATTTTTCATGTTTTGGTAGGTTGATGGTATTGATGCCACTGTCACGCCGAATATTTTATCTACAAATAGTGGAGTGCAGAATGCTGAAATTAATGTGAGTTCCATTCAATGATATTCAAACAGAAATATGAAACTGACCAGAACTATATTAATTTGTAGTTATATTTGACAAAAGCTTTCAGGCTCACATTCACATTTAGATATGGAAATAGCATCGCATTCAATCTTCAAGGAGCCTGAAGAAGTTGAAAATGGAAAAGCCTCGACTACATCCATTCTAACGCCGCAAGACTGCCGGCAAATAGTTCGCGAGGAATTACAAAATTTTACTCCGCTGCTCATCAAAGAATTGGGCCATATTCCGAGAGAAGCGAATCAGCATCGCATTCCGCCAATGGATAATGACGAAATGGTAAATATTGTTATGCAATAAAATTACTGTAACTGTAATGAGATACGCGATATGCAACTTTTTAGGTGACAATGGAGGGGGTTCGTCTCCACTACACGTTAATAGCAGAAGCTCAGAGCAGTGAAACAATGAGAAAAAGAGCGAACGCAATTATGAAAGGGATGTGGAACGAGGAGGAGAGAATGCACTTAGTTATAAAAAAAAAATAAACGAACTCGTCCCGACAAACGTGAGGTCACTCCAAGAGAATACGAGAAGATCCAAAGTAATTCAAAATATTTGTTCAAACAATCAAACTAATTATCTTCTTATATCTACTTTCTTGTTTATTCCATAATTGACAGAAATATGCCTGGCGTTGCAAATTAATCGAAGTCTACCTCAAGTGCCAGGCAAAGACCATTTAATAAATCTCCGACGATGGGTGGGAGATTTACTAAAGAATAAAAATTATTCAAAACGGAAACAGCATAGAAGTAAGTTATATGTAATACAGATAAATTTTGATTAATGAAACTGGTGAATAAATACCAAACATTAAAACATATGTATGCTTTCAGATTTGGAGCTTGATCAGACTATGCACCCTCAAAACGGAAATTAAAAATTTGAATATAATTTATAAAGCTTTTTTGAATTTATTAATAAATGCCAAAAAATATACATACATACATACATATATATTTTGATTTTGTTTAGCTCAACCACATCCGATTCTCATCGATATTAAAAATGATAAACACATTATTTACATTTACGGCCCAGAACCAATTACTTATTTACTATAAGATATAATTCATCTATTAAATGGAATTATTTAGTACAATATAATAATCATCATCAATAATTATATGAAGGTCATTCAATAAAATTTTAATATACGATCCGTGATTTGAAATAATCCCATTAATTCAGTTCAAAGTATATATGATGCATTCATTTTGTAAGCGGCCTTTTTGCTGCATTCACGATATGACCTTGGTATACAATAAAAACTATTTCCGACATGGTGTGAAATTGGAATGATTTCAATATGAAAACGGTATGGTATGAATTTGGTATGATTACAGTATGGAAACAGTATGGTATGAGTTTGGTATAATTCCAGTATGAAAACGGTATGGTATGAGTTTGGTATAATTCCAGTATGAAAACCGTATGATGTAGACTAAAATGGAACTAAGAAATAAATTTCAGGTTATGTTTGTGGTATATTTTCAGTTAAAAAGCAGTATATTTTATTCACAATCATACGGTATGCTTGCCGTATAAATATAGTATAAACGGATCCGCTAGGGTATCTATTGTAAGTTGGTTTTGATAAAAAACTGCTTGACAAATCCATGAGTCCACAAAACTTATTGCAACCAGCTAATCCTAAGCCTAACATACGCATTGCAAAAATAAATCTAAAATTTATGTCATATATACATGGTTCAATTCTTTCACTCGATGGAACGTACCGAGGCTGCGAACACTTTTCACATGTTACCTCTATATTGAAACCAAATCCTTCCTTTTTGCACGAACTGAACTGCAGTTTTCCATCACACGTTATACATTTAGTTAAAGTAGCGATAGTTGAAAATACTAAAATAAAATCAATAATTCTATAATGTTTTTCAAAATTCTCCTTCACTTCCAAAGAAGTATTTAATTTGATTTTTTTCGCTGATGCACTACTACACTGCACATTCTTTCTTTTTTGTGGAGGCTTCCTTTTTTTTCGGGTAACTCAAAATTGCACCAGATTTTTTCCGTTCCTCTCTGCTTATTTTTTGAGGCATTTTTCTGATGATGAATATCGATCACAGAAAAAATCAAATGACACAGCGAATAAATGAATAAACACATCGAGTGGAAGTTCAGCGTCTACAACTGCTCAGTGCAACGTATACTTGCAAACCGGAGCGACACTTAAAATTTCATATTTTCGTCAGTTGTGCTGCGAATCGCTTCAAATTTCAACACAACAATCTTAAGATGTTGTAGAAACAAATGAAATAGAAAAAATGGAAAAAAAAAGTTGAAAATCGTTACCCCCCCCCTTAATTATTCCCAAAGTTCCCCCTTTCATATCCCTGGTTATCCCCAAACCCAATCCTACTCCTATCATTGTTCCAACTCCAGTTAAAAAACCGACTACACGACGCGGACCCCGCCCAACGAGAGTCAAGGACATCTACTTATTTGGGAATCAGTCGTGTTGGCGGTGTGGCAAAGAAGGCCACTCACATAGAGAATGCCGTACTAAAAATTAGTGGCGTTATTACTACCTCTGTGGATTCCGTAATGTCGACGCAACTGAGTGTCTCCAATGCTCGGAATCGTGGCGCCGCGACCAGAAGCGCAAATGAGCTTCGAAAAACTCAACGATCCCGGTAAAACATCACTCAATTTCGTTTTTACAACATATTTACCGTTAGGTTAACGAATAACGTTAGTGATAGGATACAAATACTTTGAATTTCATTTGTTTCAGGTAATATCGTTAAATCGCCGGAACCAATTAATAGATAATTAAGTTCTCACTAAAATGTTCTCTTTGTACTTTAGAGTTAATATATTGTGAAAGCGCTCAATTTGTCCCTCAAAGAACAGAGCCGCTTTCAACTTTACCTTTTTCTCTTTTCCTGATTGTCCTTGAACAAGGGATGCCACCCCGATTGCCTAAAATCAGCTAAAGATTATCGGGGAAATCTGTTTTATGATTGAATAAATAATACACTCGCATTAAATAATTTTAGAGAAAATAATAATGTTAATTTATTTGATATCGAAAAATTACTAACCGGATGAAAATTGAAAATATAATATATAACTGAAAAATAATAATGTTCCTTTTCTCTTTGAAAAATAATTAATAGAAATAAATGTTCTAATGATTTAGGTCGTGACGATTGACGGGTCTACGACGATGCGACAATTTTACAATACTACTTTTATTATTCAATAAAACATAATTATTATTAATAAATATTATTATCATTTGTATTCAACGCTATATAATCAATTACTTAATCACTAACCGGAATTTTATATGACTCGTCGCGCAGTGAATCGGACTAACAATGGCCGCCCGGCACGTGGTGGATGCACTCTCGACCACGCGTTGGACTTAGATTAAATACTTTCCAATCAAAGACTTAACTTACGCTTTATAAGTGTCTGCAAACAGTCCGAACAATTCGTTGTTAACGTTCTTCAACAAATTGTATCTCACATACGCCAATGATTACGCAAATTACGCACTTTAATTCACGCTTACACACTTAACGATTCTCAACAAACGCTCTCTATTCACACAGTACATTCGCACACGAGGTCCGCCGTGGAAGTGTCCATCCATCGCTGCTTCCGTCGTCTTCTTCACTCAACCATGACCATGTTGCTCAATCACTACCAAATTAGTCAAATTAATTACTACATTGTTACGTAATTAATTCATTGGCTCAAATTCAAATGTAGTAATTTCTCATTGATTGAATTGATTATAATTCATATTCGGTGCCGGATATTTAATAATGGCCGTTTCATTGCTGGCCCAATATTGGGGCGCCATCTCCCTCGTTCTCCTCACACCAATGTTTTATTGGATATTTTATCGACCCATTTATCGGCTGGATTGGCTATTTATTCTGACACTCGCAAAGAAGTGTGGTTATGTTCACTGTTGTGTCATAATGTTCAGTGTTGTTGATCGTTTGGTGTTTTATTTGATTCATTCATTTATGGTTAATTTATTTATTCGGATTTTGATTATGTTGGTTATTTCTAGTGTTGAGTGGTTGTTGGTCCATGGCCGGATGGTTGATTGGTTATATTAATGATAATTGATCCATTGGTTGGAATATGAGTAGTCTGTGGTTGTTGGCCTGGACGTTGAAGCTCTCAGGTATTTCTTTTACATTCAAACTTACATTCATTCATTCCATCAGCAATTATTAATTTTATATATATTTTTTGTTCACAGCGCGACGAACGTTATTATAAACATAATTATAATTGAAGATGTGATGGGTGGAAAGCCACCACATCACAATATACATTGTAAGAAACAGTCATTGATCATAGCAGAAGCGAAACAAGACTGAATAACAATAATATCTAACTCAGACAAGTAGAATTGGAATAGTAAGAGAATTAGTATGAAGAGATGTGTGAAGCATGAAGAAATAAATGATCCGTAAGTATCCAAATGAAAGTTTTCTTTTTGTAGTCTCTCTCTGTTAAGTATAAAAGGTACAATGATCATTGAAGCTCGGCAGATACAGCGAGTGGTCACTAGATTGATGAGGGTCGTAGAATCGATGTTGACACATGAAACAAAAAAGCAATATTCGTAAGAGAACTTTGTGAAAAAGCATAAAGCGAGAAAATACGCGTACATAATGCCACGAACGAATGAATGATTTGAGATCGATTGTTCATGTGACTCAGAAAAGTCATATGTCCAATCTAGGGGCAGATTGTTGTAATGATGTGGCTTGCCACTCATTACTTCATTCATCTGAACTTAACTGCTGTGCTGAACTAATAGTAAAATATATTTGAACTTCCGTATCTTGAGCTGTGAATGAACTGTGGAATGCGTGTGAACCAATGATCAACGGCAGCCTGGATCCAAGGGAAATATGAGATGCTGCTACAACATATCACCATCGCCAATACAATAATATATGGAGATACTACACTCCGGAGCAAAACCTACGGGCAATAACAATAAGACGTTGTGACAGCCGGAAATAACCTACAAGGTCCACTGGTCTACTGAAAGGAGTTCTCGCTGCGAGTATACACGACTAGATGCAATCCTGTGAGTAATGGAAACCGTATAAAAAGATGCGATAATGGTTGCAGTACTGCCATTTACAACAACAGTATTTTACGCTCTTGAGATACGCCAAGTCATCTGTCTATTGGGACACAAATTACTAGCGCCAACTTGAGATTACCCGCTAGTAACTAACCAAACAATAAGATACACCAATGGATCAAATCGGACTTATCCAAAACCTTGGCACTTGAACTAGTTCAGTCAGTGACCGATAGGCGGCGAGAAAGTAAATGCCCGACTACAGCTTTAGAGATGCTAGTGAATAATGATCCAGCCAATGAGCGTCCGGAGAATGATGGAAGAGGGAACAAGGAAGAAGACGGCCATCTTGACGACACTTAGAAATTCGATCTCGAGTGTGGAAGAGCATGTGAATGAAAATTCATATGAAATATCACAATATAAGCAAAGAATTGAGGAGAGATAACAAAGAAAGAATTATTAAAGGACGAACAACTATAGTAATATTGTATTTGGAGTGAAACGACAGATTGAGGCGAATTTCAAGTCGTTTTAATCATAATATTAAGTTGTAATCACGTGTTGGTGAATGACCACGTGTTAAAATGATTCTTTGAATATTGTTTCATAATATTGATCAGCGCAGCAGTGAGTATCGTATTAAGTCAATGATCAGATTAGAGGTATTGTTGGAGAATGCAGCGAAATAAAATAAATGGATGTTCTGATTTTCAGTTTTTTGATATATTATAAAAATATAAATGCGATGTTCACAATATTTGATGAGGTTGGTGAGTGCAAGATATGTGTAAGTCTGCGAGAATGAAACGATAATGATGAACTCTCACTAAACACGTAGGTTGTAAGGCCACGCGCAGCATGATCAAATGAAATCAACAGTTTAGATATTATTACGGTGGCAGAAATGATTATTAACAGTTCAGCAATGTTGTATTAACACTCGCGAAAGCAAAAATGTTAATTAGCGCAGGCACAAACTGAGAAAACAGAAAAAATAAGCAATTCACCAATTACCTAAGCAGCGTAGCGTGGTTACAGCGTAGAAGCAGTTCTTAAGTGAGGTAGCAGTGGGGGAAGACAATGAATAATGGTCAAAATGCACCCTAGTGGTCAAAAATGTATCTTTGATTGACATAGTGCCAACCTAATTCATGCGTGCAATATTACAAATCAAAAAATGTTCCCACATTCTCAAACAGGTATAAATAAAATTCAATGTCTGTAGACCCATCCTTGGGCTCACGTAGAAATTAGAATATATTATATCCGGAATTCTCGTTATCATAACCCCTAGGAAAGGTTAAGAGATCCACCAGATAAAAGAAAGATACCACGACAATTTGTCCAAGATGAGATAAACGAATATAAGTTTTCTTTATTACTATTAATGTCATTACAAACTTCATTTTTCTGTTCAAACCAATAAATGAATATTTACTTTTGTTTATTATATTTCCAAAGATAATCATCTGTGAAACAATTATTTATCAACCATCTTTTTCCGGTTAATCATTCATAAAATATTGAGAAGTATTTTCCTCAATTTTAACTCCTAAAATCGTTATAATATATAATAAAATTGAAATGGCATCCCTTGGGTCCATTTCTGTCCAGAGAGGCCTGAATAGAGTTGCCGGTAAATCCGTTCGAAGAGGAAAAATATCGAATCAACTCAACTCGCAAGTTGAGCACCGTCACAATATATATATTTATAAATAGAATATAAAATATGTTTTACAGTAGAGCTACGGGATATTATTTGACGTATCTTCTGTTATTTGTGTAATAGTAACTGTTGAAGATGTATTGGTTGGTATTAAAGAAGTGATTGACCGATGATAACTGAGATAGGCGTGTATATTATTTATATTGCACTCTGTACGTATTTGCTGTATATTTCGTTAAATCTGTCTGTAGTCTCTTCTCCGCTCATCAATTTTTTGTCTATTTCGCTCTTGATAATTACGGCAACGTCTGGAAACGGTATCAGGAATCGACTGTGTAATATTTTGCTGAAATCTACTGTTTCTATTGCGGTTGTTCAGTTCTTCTTTTTTTTTTTTTGAAGTGAAAACTTCTTTAGCGGCGTTGTGCACTTTTTTTTAGATGGGTAGAAAATGTTGAACTCGCGTCAGGGTCACGTGATGCTGATCGAAAATTCGTAAAATGTAGGGAGGGTAGACTGCCGGCGTAGGAGAGGAACCTCCTCTCTTTCTGCAGCGCACCGAAAATATATGCTTGCTGGCTGTTTCGTTTAAGCGGCACGGGGCGCTTGTGTGAGTGTGCGTGTGTTTTTGTACTACAGGCTGCTACGTGCATGCACGGTAGTGATGTGGTGGGAGCATCTAGTGCGTGACGCCTGCGAACTAGAAATTTATCGCTCACCATGCTGAATGTGATGGTTATTGTTGAATGCTGATCAGCTGATGGCTCGACCGTCTGTATAGTTGTAAAATTCTCATATATAAAGTATTTAAAATATGGAACACATAAATGATAGTACTTCTATACTGATAAATAAAGCAATTCGTCCGAAATTATTCCCTAACCATTCCAAAATAATAAAAAATGTACAACGTTAATGTTTTTTTTTGTAGTATCGTCATTGTCACTGCGTATGTGAATTTGAATTCAGTTGAACATTCAATGTTGCGTGCGCAATTTGTTCAATTTCGTTGATGTTCTCCATATAAGATGAACTATAAACTTGGCGCGAATTTTTATATGCCTGATGTCTCTCCAAACGAACGATTACGCACAGCAGCCTTATTTTCCACTCTAAATTACAAGTATGTTTATCGGAAAATAATCTGAAATAATGTAATTCCCCGTTTTTTTTACCAGAAAATAACGTGGGGATACAAGAGAGATCCGGTGAGACCCGGGAATTCAAAGATAAAGGCTATACAATTTCCTGAAAAAATCTTTATTCTTCATCCTTCATACACACTGGAAAGCTGGATCAGGGGATCATGAGATCGTGAATTCAGAATGTAGGATCTGTGATCTAGAATCCTGAATCTGAGGTTTCTGTTCTTCATGAAAGAAATTGGAAAAATTGAGTTTGAAATTCACGACATTTTAAACTGAAATATCTTCATTTTTTTTAGTTCAATTCGTTTGTTAAGCCACTCTACGGTTGAATTGTGATACTTTTTTATTACTCGACACAAGCAGAAGCAAGTACATGAGCTAGATACTTGTGTAAGTTAACCACTGCACGTGGACAAGTAGTAACGAAAAATACTTGGGATGGAATCTCTTTTATTGATTGCATTTGGTCGAGAAGTTCGTATTGTATTGATACCCAACTTCAGATTCTATAATGTGTTCAGCCCGAAGTAACCCCATAAGCAAAGTGCGCGGACCGATCGTGCACCTAGTGCACTAGAATCATGCAGAGTGCACGTCAGGTTCCTACCTCGTGTAGTAGCACAGTTGGCCACTTGGTAGAATTCGAATTTCCCTCAATAGCTTTCCCAATAACCTTCGGTGCACTTCATGAAATGCCACTCCGTGCTGTCACAAGTTATAACTATTGCGAGGACACAGTATTTCACGTTATGTCATAAGCCGAAATCATGTGAATTTCCCTGATCATGGGGATCGGCGACAGGATCCAAGATCCCTTGGATTCTTGAACCTTTCCTTGAAAATTATTGAAATGATTAACAAGTGATGAACAAATGATAGTTATGACGTGTCACAATACGAAGTGGAATTTCGTAGAGTGAGCCGAAGGCTATTGTGCTAACTTCTCAATTCATGATGTATATTCAATCCAAACTCTATTCGTCAAGTGCGCGCACCGATCGTGTACCTAGTGCACTATTAGTAGAACCCTAGCGGATCCGTTCATACCGCATTTATATCGTAAACATACCGTATGATTGTGAAGAAAACATACTGCTATCATACTAAAAATATACCATGAACATAACCAAAAAAAATTTTTTTAGTTCCATTTTAGTCCACATCATACCATTTTCATACTTGAAGCATACTGATTTCATACCGTACCGTTTTCATGTCAATTTCATACCGTTTTCATACCGAAAATATTCTGTAACCATAACATGTCGGAAATATCAAGTTTTTATTGCATACCAAGGTTGAATCTTGTATGCAGTGAAAACATCCTTACAAAATTAATACATCATATATACTATGTTCTGAAATAATATAATTATGTCACATCACGAATTGAAGTAAATATACATACATATATTCATGCATAATATATTATGCATTTATTAGCAACAAAAAAAGGACTTCAAAAATATATATTATGCATTTATTAATAACAAGAAAAGAACTTTATGAAATATATAATCCCATTATGTACTGTGAAACTACCGGTTATTGTAAGATCATAGCCATCATCAAACTTAAACAAGCAAAAAAAAGTATAAAAGGCATGTTTGTAAAGAAAATTTCAAATTTGAATTTCGCGTTCGATACTGAATATATTCATATAGTTGCAGCAACAGATGATATAACTTTCATTGACATGAATGAACTCATAAAACCGGCTTTTACTATTGATACCCCGCATTGCATATATGCAATGAAATTTGCGAACTGTTGGAAAACGGATCAATATCAGCCCATATAATAATGAGAATCATCTCCGATATACTCATTAAAATATAACTCGATTTGTTGAATGAAACTATCAACGACGTGTTAATTTCAATCCGGTCAGTATCCTTGGTGAAGATGTTCATTGAAATTTGAGTTAATGTTGTTACAATTGGATGGTCAATGAATAATTTTTAGAAATATATATATAGTTTGGTAAATCTTTACATAAAATTTATATACCAACGTTTTCTACAGTGATCTGGATAACTGTGCTCATCTTATCAATTGAATAAATAAAATATAAAATTTATCGTCTAGTGCGTGTATATTTGTTTATCATAAAAATGGCATTATCAAAAAAATATGTCAGTAAAATGTAATTTTATTTTTTTTATTCGATTGCAAAATGTATAACAATTGAATTAATTTAATGATCAAATTTGATATTGATAATTAAATGTAATATGAATGATTGAATGTAAGATAATTTCATACCATAAATATACTAGAAATGTGACAAGCTGATTTTATACAAAATTTATATCATACCGTTTTCATGCCAATTTCATACCGCTTTCATACCAATTTCATAGCATACCGTTTTTATACCGCTTTCATACCAATTTCATACCATACCGTTTTTATACCACTT
This sequence comes from Microctonus brassicae, assembly GCA_918226075.1. Taxonomy (NCBI): domain Eukaryota; kingdom Metazoa; phylum Arthropoda; class Insecta; order Hymenoptera; family Braconidae; genus Microctonus; species Microctonus brassicae. Next base: position 7,953,381 of record OW445491.1, on the reverse strand, counting down.
TTATACCGATTAGATATCATACCGCGGTTTTCATACTGTTTTCATACCAATTTCATACCATATTGTTTTCATACCAATCTCATACCATACCGTTTCCATACCAGTTTCATACCATTTCCATACTAGAATTGTTTTAATATACCAAAAGCATACTCAATTATAGTTATATTCAGCAGATGGCAGCACCCATGACAATGTTCTGGTATTTATTTTGGTCAAATGTCAGTATAAATGACGTATAAAATTCCAGTATACAAGCGGTATGAACTTGGTATAGAAAATTCACATTCATACCTTTAAATCGGAATGAACGGATCCGCTAGGGTAGTAATGGTAGTGGTAATAGTAGTGGTAGTAATAGTGGTAGTAGTAGTGATATTGGTAGTGGTAGTGCTCGTGGTAATGGTAGTGATAGTGGTAGTGGTAGTGGTGATGGTGTACGCAGTCGTGGACGTGGCCGTGACCGTGGACGTGGACGAGGACGTGGCTGTGGACGTCGCCGAGAACGTGGCCGAAGACGAGACATCAGACGTGGACGTGGATGTGGCCGAGGACGTGGCCGAAGACGTGGCCGAGTACATGGACGTGGCCGAGGACGTGAACGTGGATGAGGACGTGGAAGAGGACGTGGATGAGGAAGTGGACGAGGAACGTTGACGTGGCTGTGATCGTGTTAGTGATGGTGGCGGTGGACGTGGCCGAGGACGTGGACGAGGACGCGGACGTGGCGGTGATCGTGTCAGTGGTAGTAGTAGTAGTGGTGGTGGTAGGGGTAGTGGTATTAGTGGTTTTGGTGGTGATAGTGGTAGTGATGGTGGTGGTAGTGGTAGTGGACGCGGTCGCGAACGTGGCGGAGGACGTGGACGGGGACGAGGACGTGGATGTGGACGTGGACGAGGACGTGGACGTGGACGAGGACTACTATTATCACAACTTTCGAAATTACCACTACCACGAACATGGCTACGTCCTCGTCCTCGTCCAAGACCGCTTTTTCTTGTTTATTGATATTGTTGACGATTAATTTGAAACCTTGCTCCCCCCCTCTGTCGCATCCACGACCACGACCACGACCTCAGCCACGACCACCATCACTACGGCCCTGTCCACGACCACGGCCACGACCTCGGATACGACCACAGCCACGAGAACGACGACCACCACCTACACCACTATTACTACCACTACTAGTCCACTTGTGATCTTGGATACTTCGATGCTTTATCGTATCCTCCAATCCTTTTTTGGATCCTTAGATCTTTCTTTAGATTCTTCAAGATCTTCGGATCCAAAGAGACCTTATTAGCCAAGTGCGCGCACCGTACGTGCACCTAGTGCATTCTCATGTAAATCTCTGTATAGCCTATGGTGTAGTGCACCTAATATTCTTGTAACTCGAATTGTTCAACGAATGTGTTGAATATTTTCGTATATGGCATTTCAGGATATAGTAAAAAAGTGAATAAGGCAAGAATCGAATCAATATCAAGAAAATTGAGCGTTTCAGATCTTGGATTGACAAAAAATACATGGAACGAATGCCATCATCGGATATTCATGTAACACAAAATCATAAACGAATGTTTGGAAAATTTTCGTACATGTCGTCACAGGATATGACGCAAGAAGGAATGAAGCAAGAATCAAATCGGTATTAACAAAAATGAAGATTTTATGTCTTGAATCGACGAAAAATACATGAAACGAATGACGTCATTGAATACTCATGTGACTCAGAATCTTGAACGAACATTCGGAATTTTTTTCGTATATGTCATTAGAGAATATGGCGCAAGGAAGGACAAAGAACGAATCAAATCGATGTTGTGAAAATTTAGCGTTTTAGATCTTGAATCGACAAAAAAAAACGTAGAACAAATGACGTCATTGAATATTCATGTATTATTATTGAATATTCATTTGTTCTACGTTTTTTTTTGTCGATTCAAGATCTAAAACGCTAAATTTTCACAGCATCGAAATTTTCTTCATTCTCTCTTGCGCCATATTCTGTGATGACAAATGGAAAAATAATCCAAAAATTCGTTCATCACAGAATATGGCGCAAGAGAGAATGAAGAAAATTTCGATGCAAAATATGGTAGCGGTGGGGATGAAACAGGAATGTAGTCGATATTATGGAAATTATGCATTCTTAATCTTGATACGACGAAAAATACATAGAAATAATGACGTCATTGGATATTTTTGTAACCCAAAATCTTGAACGTAGAAATGAAAATAATACGTGAATCAAATCAATGTTATGAATGTTGTGCGTTTTAGATCTTGAAATGATGGAAAAGATATAGAACTAATGGCGTCATTGAGTATACCCCAAAACTTGAACGAAAGTATGGAATATTTTCATATATGTCACGGCGAAATCTGGTGAAAATAAGAATAAAACGGGAAACAAATCGATGTTATGAGAATCGAGCGTTTTAGATCTTGAAAAGACATAAAATGCATGAAACGAATGACGTCATTGATCATACATGTTACTCAAGAAATTGAACGGAAGTTTTGTATATTCTTGTATATATCATTGCAGAATTCGTTGGAAGAAATAATGAAGCAGGAATTAATTCGAGATTATAAAAATTGTGCGTTTCGTATCTTGTAGCGAGACAAAATATATCAAACGAAAAACATCATTTAATATTTCGGCAAGTATACGGTTTCCGTAGCGCCGCTAAATGACAATGTATTTTTGTGGAACTCGACGAAATAAGACGTTTTTGAAGAATTATTTCATATTACAATAAAAAATACCTCCAATACAAACTGGGATGTAACAGAAAAATGGTGGCAGCGGTGGGATCGATTGCCTGAAGTGCATCGAGATTACAAGAACAATTACATTAAAACTAAAAATTCGTTTCGGTCATCATTACAACAAAGAACACGCTATTTCACTGAAGAGACTGGTGACTCAAAATCAAGTGAATATATTGTGAGAAAAATTTCACTAACATTGCGAAAAATTCATATTTCTGAGAAAGGAAAAATAATAAATCTGTGGAAAAATCAAATAAAATCGTGGAAAAAAAAAATATAAATTTGTGAAAAAAAAAATAAATTTACAAAAAAAATAAGTTTGTTGAAAAGTTGATTAATTTGAAAAAAAATATGAGCAAATAACAAAACACAGCATCATCATCATTTGTGCAAATTCGTAATCAACGATAATCCCATTATCGAGTCATCAATTAAAAAAACAAATGATCTGTGGCACTCCGGGAGTGCCGGCAGAAGTGAAAACTTGAACATTAACGTTGTACATTTTTTAATATTTTGGAATGGTTAGGGAATAATTTCGGACGAATTGCTTTATTTATCAGTATATAAGTACTATCATTTATGTGTTCCATATTTTAAACACTTTATATATGAGAATTTTACAACTATACAGACGGTCGAGCCATCAGCTGATCAGCATTCAACAGTAACCATCACATTCAGCATGGTGAGCGATAAATTTCTAGTGCGCAGGCGCCACGCACTAGATGCTCCCACCACATCACTGCCGTGCATGCACGTAGCAGCCTGTAGTACAAACACACACGCACACTCACACAAGCGCCCCGTGCCGATTAAACGAAACAGCCAGCAGGCATACATTTTCGGCGCGCTGCAGAAAGAGAGGGGGTTCCTCTCCTACGCCGGCAGTCTACCCTCCCTACATCTTACGAATTTTCGATTGGCATCACGTGACCCTGACGCGAGTTCAACATTTTCTACCCATCTAAAAAAAAGTGCACAACGCCGCTAAAGAAATTTTCACTTCAACAATACAAATATTTAAACTTAGGATCTTCGTCAACGGTGCCAATATGTATGAATCATTCAAGTTGAGAATCATCGACAACGTCACCGTAGCCTCATTTACACGAGTCCACAAAGATGCAGTGACTACAAGATCAGCAACATACTCCTTCAATAGTTTTATATAATTCATACTTTAGTGAGTCGTGAATGTTTTCTTCACTCATATTCGATTTTCACCTCTATTCTTCTTCTTCATTACACTTTCAATTTCACATTATTACACATAATTCCGTTGTTCTTTTTTTTTAATTTTCAAAAATCCTCTTTTCAATATTACAAAATTGTTTGAAATTCTTATTTTGGAATGACTGACCGCGATGATATATCAGGGCAACCGCCAGCCAGTTCTAATTATGATGACAATCAATTTATCGGGATGCCTCCCTCAACTTCAATAGCGGACGTGGTAGAACTGATTCGAATACATTATCAAGGAATGTGTAGTTTTCGAGGAGAAATAGACACGCATAATCGAGAAATGTGTAGCTTTCGTGAAAGAGTAGAAGCACAGTTAGCTAATTCACGAGATAGAACCAATAGTCCTAGACGACGACATAATTCTGCATCTTCACAGTCTTCAAACGAATCAGATCATGATATCTCACGCGCAAGCAGTCGCTCACAGCCCGTTTCTACACCTTCTCCAAGAACACTAACACCAACAATGCGAATACAATCACCTTTTGTACGAATTTCAACATCTGTTCCAGAAACACAAATGATTGCATATCAAATAAATCAAGCTCCATCCTCAATCAGTCCTAGATCACCATCTAGCGTTGACCGTCGCACTACACCAGCGTCAAGTTCAAAAGATAATATACAATCTATTCCATACTTTGACGGTACTCCCACCAGTTACGATACAAGCGAATTCATTGTACACTGCACACATGCATCATCTCACATGCCGCAATACAGAGAATATGAGATATCAGCATTATCGACTGGTCGATTGGAAGGTGAAGCATTACGACGCGCAAGTAATGCAAAACTGCGTACAGTACAGAACTTAATAAATTCCATTAAAAAAATTTTGACAAGCGTAAAACATATTTTAGCCTCAGGAATCAAATTCTTGTGTTAGAACAAGGAGCAGACGAATCAATGAACACATATATTGCCCTCGAGAAGTACTATCTGACTGTATCGAGTGCTTATTGGCATCGAACGTATCAAATGAAGAATCAGCGAAACAAACATTGAATGACAATATGCCTAACGTATTTGTTCATGGAACACTGGAAAAATATTTGAAACTTTTGACTACGAAAAATTTCACAGGTTTTGCTGCAGCCTGTACTGGAGCTCGTAGAGCTGAGGAATAATTAGCCGAATTTCCCCAACTTGATTACTCAACCGCACTAAAAAAACTGTTTTCCATCACAAAATACGAATAACTTCAATGACAATAAAATTATTACTGACCATAACGACAAACCTAAATGCACCTTTCTTCAAAAACCAGGACGAACAATGGACGTTTGATATGAGCATAAAGCTTTAGAAAATAACCAAAAAACAGCATAACAACAAAATTCAAATATCATCCAAATATGTGACTACTGTCACATGCCAGGTCACACAACCGACGCTTGTTTTGAATGCGACGCTCAAACAAATGTTCAAAATTTCACACCATGACAAAATTCAAACGTTACAAACTCTTATAATACCAATACTAAAGTGTTCCTTATTATCAAAAACCAAGACATACAAATGACTTCTGTTTTAAACGTAGAGCACAGGAAAACAATCAAAATTCAACGTATCAACCAAACATGTAATTATTGCAAAAAACCCGGACACTTAATCAAAGATTGTCGCAAATTACTTATAATAATAATATACGAACCGCTAACGGCGTTACGAATACAAATGATTATCAGTATCCGTGAAACGCGGAGGCGCTCCAACTGTCCGGCGCAACTACGGGGACCCGCTAGAACACGCCAACACAATCACACATGAACACACAAGTAACCATTCAATTAATAATATTCCAAACCATGACAAACCGAATAATAAAGACATACAAATTTTAAGCGCCGAATGTAAAATTGCAAATACAACTTCTTATTTTTCACCGTCAATTTTTATAGAAAATAATAGAATAAAACACGACCAAGCTCCCTTTCTTGTTGACACAGGATTTCAATTGAATCTTATGAAACTCAACCACTTAAAAAATACGTTCAATATAGACAAATACATCAGATATGAGTTAAATGGCGTTTCGAAAACAAATGAACCTATAACGTTAGGAAAAATTGATCTTATGATAAATAATACAATTAATAAATTTCATATAATACCGACTGAATTTTCATTGAATAACGCAAGAATAATCGGCATCGAATTCATGCAGAAAAATAACGCTAAAATTGATCATTAGAAGAAATTAGTTATTGACAATAATTTTGATTACCCCTATCATTATACAGAACGAATTTTATTACCAGCTAGACAGAAAACTTTGATGATAACTCGAGTATTATATAACGAATTGAACGAAGGTTATATTGACCAAATAAATATGCCAGACGGAATTTTTGCGGGAAAATAAATACTTTCAAATCAAAACGATTTTGGATGGCAATTCAAACATCAAGCTGCTTTTGAAATATTACGTGACAAAATGTGCGAATTACCTATTTCAATTTATCCAGATTTCAATAAGCTATTTATTGTGACTACCGACGCATCAGGTTACACAGTCGGTGACTGCACCGACTTGTAACCTGTCTTGTCTCAAGGTATAGTAGGTGAAGATTTACCAATAACGTATGCATCCAGAGTAATGAATGAAGCCGAACAAAATTATCAAATCACGGAATAAGAAATGCTCGCTATAATATTCGCGTTGAAATCTTTCCGACAATATTCATACGAAAAACAATTCACATTATCACAGATCATAGACGCCTTGTTCGGGTTAGTAACTTCAACAACCTATCATCACGTGTAATGAGATGGCGAGAGCGCGTTAGAGAATTCCATTCTAGAATTCAATATGGAGCTGGAAAAATGAATACAAACGCTGATGCTCTATCACGCAGTCCAGTAGTCGACGCTGAGCCACGTGAAATGTACATGGTTAACATCGAATGGAAATCAAGTACGGAATCAAACACTAAAGATTGGGAAGGCTGGTTTTCCCATACACAAAACACAAATCTCGAACCCTTAGAACATTTGAATACTTTGGTAGATACGATGCACGAACCCCTAGAGTATGCGAGAAGTATAAAACGTCAAACATTAGCAGATAATCAAAATACAAACTCGGAACTCATTAAAAATACTAACTCCGAACTTATAGAAAATATGAACTTTGAACTTATAGGAAATACTAACTCTGAACTTATAGAAAATACGAACTTCGAACTTAAAGAACTCATGAAATATATAGAACCTATGGGAAAAATAACTAAGCGCGGTCCAGGCAGACCACGTAAAAATTCACTCAATGAACTCCCAGATAAAAAATTAATGGAACGAAAACGAGGCGATCCTCGTAAGGAACGCATACACAAACCTTACACTAATTCACAGAACATTGTACTAACGTTTGATTCCACTGATTCAACCACTGATGAATACAACCTAATGAGGAGCGCCTCCGCGTTTCACGGATACTGATAATCATTTGTATTCGTAACGCCGTTAGCAGTTCGTATATTATTGTTATAAGTAATTTGCGACAATCCCGCGCATAGAAACCGACAGCGAAGACGCTAACAACAATTATTACGACACATCGGATTCTGAAGCATCCATATACTCAGTAGAAATGAATATCAATCCACGTATATTGCATGAACTGCATTCATACAAATCTCGCAAAAACACAAACACAACTTTTGACTCAGAAACATCTATATATTAAGTAGAAATGACAACTAACCCACGTACATTACACTGAATGATATTATACAAATATCGCAATAAATCGAATGCATCATCTGATTCTCACGACATTCCACACCACATTGAAAAAATAAAAAACGAAATAAAAAAGGAAAATCAGATCAAACAGATTGAAGATTGTTTTGTAAAATTAGACCGCATCGATACATCAGATAAAATTGAAACCAACACATTACACTACTTACCACAATATTCATCAGACGAAAATATCAGTAAGAGAATCAAAATGATTAGCCAATCTGAAGAAAAATCAACAAGTTCTGACTCAAACGACGATAACGAATACGCATGAGCACGAAATATTTCATGACTATCGTCGCGCACATCATCGGAAATGAAGACTGCAAGTGAAAACGAAAACAATGATGGAGCCGTCTCCACAGAGAATGGCAAGTAACAATAATAATGTTAAGAAGAAACCTTTACCCATGATGACTGGAACTCGAAATTTACCCGTAATAAATACAGTCGATGACAATATTCGCATTTCCAATATCGACAATCAAATTCCGCAAATGAATAATTCTTCAGGTTCAGAAGGAGAAATTGATAATTTAATCATTGCGACAGCTGAAATACATCTAGAAAAAGAACAAATCAAGAGACACGATAGTTTCTCGCGTTAAGTTCATTGCGGAGCGAGATATGAGTACCGTGTATCTTTACGCGAAAGTCCGATTTTCAAAAGACAACTACTATGAGAACTCATATATGCGGCTGACATACATCTGTACGGAAAGACAAGTGTACGGATGGACAACTGTACGGGAACGCTATTGTCAAAGGAATCTACTTTACCGACTGCTATCCACTGTACCGATCACTACTCGCTTTACCGATGGCTATTTTACAGATATTCTGCTATTATCTCAATTACAATCAATTGCAATTCGATTTTTATTCTATTCTTATTTTACACTATACTACTACAATTATTATTAATTTACAAATACGATTATTCTACAAACAAATACAATTTTTATTTCATTCTTCATTTACACTATAATATCACAATGATTCATTTATAAATATGTTTATCGATAAATGGGTCGATAAAATACACAACCAAACATTGGTGTGAGGAGTACGAGAGAGATGGCGCCCCAATATTGGGCCAACAATGAAGCCGCCATCATGGAAAATCCGGCGCCAAAGTTGAATCACAATTAATTCAACCAATGAAAAATTCGGCATTTGAATAAGAACCAATCAATTAATTATGTAACATAGCAGTAATTAATTTGACTATTTTGGTATTAATTGAGCAACGTGGTCATGGTTGAACGAAGGAGACGATGGAAGCGGCCATTGATGCACACTTCCACGGCGGACCTCGAGGGTGAAGGTTGTGCGTGTATAGTGTGAATGATATAGCGATTAATAATTTATATTATTACGGAAAGAGTATTGTAACGCGTTAAACATAAAGTAATTACGTGCAGTTTGGCGTGTGTGAGATTCACCTGAGATTGTTGGTGAATTGTAATAAGAGACGAGATCAGAACAATGATTGTCGTGAGTAATATTATAATTGAACGGCTTAGTACGTGATCAATCGATTGTTCGTGTGGATCGACACGTGGTGGGCCGCCATTGTCATTAATGCATATTACCGAGCCACAGCGCGACGCGATATTAAGATAGTATGAATACAAAATATTAAAATATTATAATGAGTAAATCCGGTTAGATTTAAGTAAGTAATAATAAGAATTACTGTGACAACAATCAGTATATAATATCGTATCGTTGTAGACCCGTCACTTCTACGACCTAAAAGTACTTATTAATTAAATATTATCTTACTATTTGCCATTGAAGGCGTTTTCATTTCTTTTATATAACTCATTTAGTTCAATAAAAAACTATATAATAATTTGTTATCATCGTTAAATACGCGAGTCAGTTCATTAATTATCTTTAGATTCCTCCGAAATCTTAGACCATTGCAGGTTATCGGGGTGGCATCCATTTCCAGAGGACAAACCAGATAACGGAATCAAGGTAAATTTCTGAGTGCGTTCCTGTTTTTGACGAATCTGCAGGACGCATCTCACAATATATATATATATATATATTGAATGTTGTATATATATTGTGACGTCACAAAATCACAATATATATATATATATATGTGTATATATATGTGTAGATAGATAGATAGATAGATAGATAGATAGATAGATAGATAGATAGATAGATAGATAGATAGATAGATAGATAGATAGATAGATAGATAGATAGATAGATAGATAGATAGATAGATAGATAGATAGATAGATAGATAGATAGATAGATAGATAGATAGATAGATAGATAGATAGATAGATAGATAGATAGATAGATAGATAGATAGATAGATAGATAGATAGATAGATAGATAGATAGATAGATAGATAGATAGATAGATAGATAGATAGATAGATAGATAGATAGATAGATAGATAGATAGATAGATAGATAGATAGATAGATAGATAGATAGATAGATAGATAGATAGATAGATA